>APFE030674656.1:0-12447 GCA_000404065.3 Pinus taeda | reverse complement strand
TATTCATCAAAATAATATTAGTACCACCATTTATCCATTGAAGGAATGAAGATCTGGCACAAATTTCTCAAATCTGGCCATTTTCAACAATTCTAGAAAAATCGATTTTTTTAACAAAATGCCTCCAAAGAACTCTACATATCTCCTTAGCCATTATGAATTTTGGAAACCTATTTGGAGAAAATATAGCTTGTTATATTTTCAAGAATAACCTCTCTCATAATTTTCTGGTTCAGATCCATTGCCTCAGAAATCGTGCCCGAAAATAACCGTTTGAAATCTGAGATGCTAAGGTTCTAGAAAATAGTCTATTTTTAGAAAACTGCCTCAAACACCGTTATTCAACTTTTATACCATTACGAAATTTAGAAATCAGTTTGACGCTTTGTCAATTTTCTATACTGGGACCAAAACCCATGTTCTATAATGTTTCCATTCGCCTTCACCTGGACGAAAAACGAGGCGGAAGTTGGAAGTTTGGAAACTACTGCGAATTTGGAGCTGAGGCATTAATTATTGCATAAACATAAATCCGTATGACATGGGTGTATCTTAGCTTATGTGGAAGTGTTAAAACAATATTTTGAACAAAAACCTCTTTCATATTTCCCTACAATGTATGAAAGCCTCAAATTAGTGCAGGCATGTTGGTTGATGCAAGCCTAGCCTACAAACCCAGAATCTTAAATCTCTGTGCATATCATCGTGCATCTTAGTTTTTTTTCCAAACTATAACTTCAGTAGTTGGCAATTTCACACAATACCATGTGCATGTGGAAGTTTATCTTTCATGAATTGAAACTTATCAAAATATTAGACTCAAACACCATTCAATCAAATCTTGATTTTTTTTTTATGCACTTTTTCCATCAGTTAACATTCAACGGTTCAATGCATTAGAGGCCTTTATAAAAGCCCCATAAAGGATTTTAACCAATCACTAGTTTTAACACTTCGGCTACTGTGCATGGGTTCGGCTCACAATGCAACTGGCTCACACATTAAACTTACCTGCTTGACACATTCAGCTTTGCGTTCCTTACACATTTACCTTTTCCCAATTCAGTTCATAACGCATTCAGTTCTTGTTTAGAACTTTGCGTTATTTCTGCATTACATTTCAACATCTCCACGATATCAATTTTGCCTTTCTTAATTTCAATACCTTTCTGTAAATCGACTTCCAAAAGTCAATACCAATTTGGATTGAATCTTATCCGATCTACTTCCAGGCTGATCGATCCAGTTTACAATCTGGGTTTCAATCTTGAAGAATGTCTCATCAAATGCTCCTTTATGTTCTATTCTCAATATTCATTCATGACTCGACCATTTTAATGGAATTGCATTCCAGTTCCACGCTTTGCTATATTCCCTGCAACTTCTTCAGTCCATGATTATCGACCTTCCATATCATATCCTATCATATCGAATTCTATTAAATATCAGTTTAATCAATGGATTTCACATTTAATAGTTTTACAATTTGGGTTTTAATAATATCCATACCAAGTATTTAAGCCGAACTGACAATCCCTTACAAAGTTGATTCATTCAATTGTTCTTAAACTCATAAACAATGAATTCACAAACAAATTATACAAAGCGTGCATTCTCTGTTTTAAACCTAGTTATAGAAAAATATACACCACTCCATAAATCGAACCATATAATTTCTGAAATCGCTTTTCACCTTAACATTAAAAATACATACAAATTTTCTTTGTGGCCAGATATTCAACAGTTGTGGCCCTTACATTTTGCTGAAGGTTTATAGCCCTGTTGCTCAAGCCTACTCTCAATCCCACACTTTCTCACTCTCTCCCCTTCTGATCTTCAATGCCTTTGAGGTTTGATAATTTATAATAATTTAGAATGATCTATTCTAAGTTCAATCCCTTCAACTTCTCAACAAAAATCCTAAAATCACTCAAATAAAAGCTCTAAAGCTCTACATGCAATGCATACATATGACAAAAAGCCTCTTGAGGATTTATTCCATCTTTTCCCTGTTTTAAAATAGAAAAGCCTCCTTATCACTTAATGATCCACATCCATTCCTTTTATGCCTAAAAGCGCTCCCTAGTTCCTATGTTCTCATTTATTTATTTTGAGGATATCTAATTAAATCACACTTAAAAGCCTAAATATTAAACTGACTTGGAACTTAGGAAACTAATTCCAAAAATGCATGATCCCCTATGTCTACTATTTACAATGATTTGCCTTGGGCTGAATGCTCCTGCATCATTGGTGCAGGTACAGCTGGTGTAGGCACAACTGGTATAGGAAATGCTACTATAGGAATGTTAGCACCTGCCACAAAAGAGCTTGACATTAATGACATTCTCACGTTAAATTAAGAAAACAAGAGGATTTCATAGATGAACAACTGTCAGCTCTAAATTCCTCTAGATAATAACTTAATAATGTGCAAAACGAATAATAATGATTATAGACACTTAGTGCAGGCATAAAATTATTCAGTTAAATCATGAAAATTTGGACAAAATGGAGGCTCAATAGTTGCTTACTATAATCTTTGGATCTCCATGATGCTTTTTAATTGTTTCCATAAATGCAGTAGCGATTGTACTAGATTTAAAACGATGAGATAACACAAAAAAGTGTGCATACTCGGTACGTCTATCAACTACTACCATGATGACACTCTTTCCTTCATACTTGGGTAAACTTGTGATAAAATCCATTGAGACCTCTTTCCAATGCTAAATTGGAATGGCTAATGGTTGTAGCATATCCAAGGGCTCAACTCAAAAAGAATATTTTGTTTGAGTTGGTAATTCTTACAAATATATAAGCGATCTTTATACCATAATGAATCATTTTTCCAGCTAAATGTATCATATGTACTTAGATTTTTCTGCAAAGTTTGAATGAGTGACCACACCTCTTCATCATTCTTCCATTCATCCCTTGCTCCAGTTATTGAGTCAGATTGGATAATAGAAATGGAACAAAGCAATGTTTACACATCCTCATCCTTTCTAGAGAGTACATCTGCAAAAAAAAATGTCTTCCATTTTTTGTAGATGATTTCAAAGTCATAAACCTCTTTGTCACCCATTTTTTCTACTCTTATGAAGATAATATTTGTTCCAAAAAGTATTTAAGACTATCATGATCTATTTTTACCTTGAGGTGTCTTCCCATTAGGTAAGGTCTCCATTTCCTTAGTGCATGTAGTATTGCCAACATTTCCTTCTCATAAATAGGTTTGTGTAAATACTTTACTTTGATTGGATGACTTTCAAAAGAAATGGGTCTTCCTTCTTGCATTAAAACAACACCAATTCCATTTCTTGAAGCATGAAATTCCACAATAAAAGTTTTTGTGAAGTTTGGTGTAGCTAATACCGGTGCTTGGCACATTGCCTCTTTAAGATGTTCAAATACCTTCATTGCTTCTGAAGTCCAGTAAAATGCATCTTTCTTCAGTAATGATGTTAGAGGTGTTTCTATTCTCCAATAATTATTAATAAACTTGTGATAATACCCCGTCAACCCAAGAAATCCTTGAAGATGCTTTATGGTTGTGAGGATTTTCCATTCCATAATGGATTTAGTTTAGTTACGGTCTACCTTAACGCCCTCATGAGATACAATATGACCCAAATATGCCACCTCTTATACTCCAAAGAAACATTTGGAGGTTTTTGCATATAATTGTTTCTCCTCCAATAGTTTGAGCACCCTATCAATATGTTGAACATGATCCTTCCAAGACTTGTTGTAGATTAGTATATCATCAAAAAATACTAACACAATTTTTCTAAGGAAGGGTTTGAAAATGGAATTCATCAAACCTTGAAATGTCGAAGGCGCATTAGTAAGGCAAAAATGCATGACCACAAATTCATAATTAATTTCAAGAGTTATGAATGTTGTTTTCAGAATATCTTCAGTCTTCATTCTAATTTGATGATATCCTAAATGACGATCCAACTTGGTGAAGTAAATTTCTCCATGTAATTCATCCAACAATTCATCAATGACAAGAATAGGAAACTTATCTTTAATAGTGATCTTGTTGAGCTCCCTATAATACAGAAACATACGCCATGATCCATCCTTCTTGTGCACCAATACTACTAGGGTAGAGAAAGAAAATTGACTAGGTTGAATTATACCAGCCTCTAGCATTTCTGCAACCATACGTTCAATTTCACTATTTTGGGCATAAGATATTTGTAAGGCCTGATGTTTGGAGGAAAACTTCCTGGAATAAATTGAATAGCATGATCATGATCACGAATAGGTGGGAGGCCTTTGGGAGTCTCAAAAACCTTGGAATGATCGTCCAAGACTTTTTCGAGATCTAGAGAAATAGATGATTTCGATGATTGGACCTCTAGTGAGCAAGACTGTACAATTACTCCCCATTGTTCTTTCTTAAAAAGATTTATCATTCAATTAGATCTAATTACCTTTCTTGGTTTCCTTGTGATAACCATTAATTCAACTTCCTTTCCTTCCCAAAACAAATTCAAGAAAGTTTCTTGAAAATTGAAAGTTATTGTCCCCAAAGATTGTAACCATTGGACTCCTAGTACAACATCAAAACCACCCATTGAAATGGAAATCATTAGACTATTCAATACATATTCCCTCATGGTTAGCTTGATATTATGGCACTTTCCAGAGAAATTTATAGTTTCTCCATTTGCAACCATCACTTGACACTATGGTGTTGGATATAGGAATGAATTCAATTCCTTGGCTATCTTACAATGAATAAAAGTATGGGTAGTACCCGAATCAATCAACACTTTTTTTTCTTGATATATCCTTCTATCTCAAGAGTTTGAGGAGTGGTAATTCCTGCCAATGCATTACAAGATATGGTCAGATTCATTTCTTCTTTCTATGGGGTTGGTTCTTGGTGTATATCCTCATATGTTGATGTTTCTTGCTCTTTTTCTTCCTCCTCTTCACAATATATATAGAATAATTTCTTCTTATCACACTTATGACCTTTAGTGTATTTTCTATCACAACTATAACAAATCCCTTTTTCTCCTTTTTCCTCCAATTTTTGTGGTTTCAACCTTGTAGGTTGTGGAAGAGTAGGAGCAACAACACTTCCATATTTATAGTTTTGTGAGTGGTAGACTTCCTTGTCGCCTTAATTTGTTTTTCAACTTTTCTTGCAACCCTGAATGCCTTCTCCAATGAATTAGGTTCCCAAAGGCGAACCTCATGTTGGATGTTATCTTTTAAATTCCCTATGAATACATCGATCCTATGCTCCTCTCGAATATCGATTACCCTAATATTCAATTTTTGGAAGTCTTCAATGTGCTCCCCCATTGAACCCTTTTGTTTGAGATTTATCAATTGGATAAAGAAGGTGTTTCTCTTTTTATCTTGATAATGTGATATTGTTTCCTCCATAAAAATTTACGAGGTGACAAGTGGTTTACGATAACAAATCCATCTATAACATACAAACTGATTGGGTTCTAAATATAAAGATGCAATACATACTTTTTGTGAGGGTTACACATCTTGTAGATCAAAATATTGCTCTATCTATAGTATACATGTTACAAGATTCTTTCCATGAAAATTACTCATATAGATATTTCGAATTTTGTGTTTCTTAAACCCCTATTGGAGTCTCTAAAAGCATAATTCACATTCCTTTTGTCCTCTTCATGATTTTCATGGATTACCTTGTCCCCACGGGGAAGCCTTTCTTGCAATAACTTTGTAAAACCTTCCTTCAAACCTTCTGTTAGCCTCATGCTGCAGTAGGTTACTCATATTTCAAGATTGACATTTTTACAGGCCAAATATGTCATACTTTGCATTCTGCAATGCTCCATATTTGCTAAACAGTCACCAAGGAAAGAATGCTACTCAAAGTTCATCTAACTGCTTTCCAATTTTGAAGAGTCATTCCAGTTTTGTAGATTTATCAGCTAAAGGGAGGTCCAAATAGCTTAATCTTGGTCTCCCTAAGTTTCAATTTCCTATTTTAGAATAGAGAGAATGAAAATCTGTCCAAACAGCTTAATCTTGGCAGATTCTTAGATAGGTGAAGAATCAAAGGAGCCCAACTACTTAATTTGGGCCCTTGGAAGAAATAAGGGTAGTTTGTAGATAGGAAGGCATAAAAGGAAAAAATTGAAATACTGGGTCTGCAAGTCTAAGTGCACCCAAACCAAAAGAAGGAAAAATGTTAGGTAAGTAGGCTGGGTAGGTAGTTTTAAGGTTGAAAAATCTTGATTTCCGATCAATTCTATGTTTTCAAAATATCATCTCTACTCAGGGCACAATCATCAGGCAGTTTCATGTGAAAGAGATCAAATCAGGCATGACTAACTTCCCTTTCTTCCTCTTCCCCAAATCATTAAATAATTTACCCAAAAGAGGTCAAGATCTGCTTGATATCTCTTAGTTTCATCATTCTCCATGTCATTAGCCTGGGTGAAGATCTGCTTCACTCAAGGAGGATCCATACTTTCTCTATAAGGTTCTATCTCCCCTTTGAAGCCTAAGATCTCTGAAACTTAGCGCTTTATTGTCATCTCCATATTAACTATGAACATTATTATTTAACTCCCTATATTTTCCCCATCCCCCTACTAAAACTATGTAGATAATTCCCTTATGTAAATATCCCCTCCCCCTGGTTGAAATATAAACATAAGTACTTCTCTGGGAATTACTAAGTCACCTGGAATTTAGTAAGAACCCTCCTTCTGCATAAATTTTCATTCCCATGTGTTTGGACCCCTTCCAAAACACTAAGAAAACCCTTTCCAAATGCTAAAACCCCCCGCACATTTCTCTTTGGAAATTATTAATGTTTGTTTAATAAAATTCCAACACGCCAAATCACATTTAACCCATTTCCTAAAGTTCAAAACCCACAGCGCCGTGAAAAATTAAACCTTTAATGCGCGCGCTCCTTTTTTAAACCTGCGCATATCCTTTTCCTGTGCACTGTCGAATCGCCCCCCCCAGATTCGACGGCCCTTGTTCACATCGGGCGCCCTATTATGGTGGTAGGTTACCTCCCGATGTTTGACGGTTTTACCGTCGTACACTGGGACAGGTGGCAGCCTCCCATTGCATCGAGTCGCCCCTGACAGAAACCACCTCCGTACCAAAGGCGGTCTGATGCACAGGCAAAACCACCCTCCCCTCACGTAACAGGAGTGCCACCTCACCCTGCCACGTCGCCGTCACATCACCTCACACTGCCTGTGCCCGGCCCATGTCACCCCGCCATACTGCCACTTCACCTTGATGATGTCAGCATGCTGACATCATATCCGTACCAGAGGACCCCACTACTGACGTGATCCGCCGTACAGCTGACGTCACGCTGATGTCAGCAGCCAAAAAAACGGAAATTTGCGCAAGCGCGAAAGTCGAGCTTTGGAGCTTCAGAATGAGAAATGGAGGAGATTCACTGGGGACTTCCTCAGATAATCTCACTAAACCAGTCTGCAGCTCCACAGAGGAAGAAACCGACCTTTGAAAGTCTCGGTCGACCTGTGTTTGTAGAAAAATTTCCCAAAAATAGATTAGAAGCTGGCTCCTAAAAAGCAAACACATCATACAAGATCAAATCCTGATCCCAATCTCCCAGCTGCTTTTCAAAATCCGAATTTAATCCCTAAGATCATTAGAAAACAAAAGCAACAAGAAGACCCAACTACTGCGAGTCCTAAAACAGTTTAGCCAAGCGGTGTTCCAACCCCTGTCAAAGTTCTATTTCGGTCAACCCCAAGTTCCCCTGATTCATCACCCCCTTCTCCAAGCAGCTCTTCTACACCTCCATCCTATACTCCTACTACCACTACTACTCCTTCTACCCCGGTTGTTCTTGTTATCCCAGTTGCCCTAGTTTTTCCGTTTATCTCCATTATCATGGCTAATAGATATGCGCCTTTACAGTTGCCTGCTAATCCCGGGGCTATGCCTCAGGACTACCAGACAAAAATTACCTATTTTGATGGCACAAACTCCTGCACCACCCTACAACATACAAAGAAAATGCAGGATTACTTCGAGAGTTACGAAATTGATTATGACAGTGTGAGAATGAAGATTTTTGTCCAAAGTTTGACCGGTGATGTCAGAACCTGGTTTAGGGAACTTACACCCAAATCCATATTAAACCCTGAAGCCTTATACCAGACATTTATTAACAGATGGGAGAAAAGGAAAGACCCCTTACACATACTATCTGAGTATGATACTATCAAAAGAGGACCTCAGGAAATGGTTTTGGATTACTGTGCGAGGTTTAATAATGTTTACAATGAAATACCACAAAATTTAAGACCTCGACCTGATCTCGCTTTGTACAAATTACTTGATGGCTTTGATGCTGAGATGGCATATCAGTTAAGGGAAAGAGCCTCTCAAAGCCTTGTAGAAATGCAAGATGTTGTTGTCAGTGTGGAGGCAAATCTAATTGCTAAAAGAAACAGAGCCAAAATTGAGAGAAGAACCACCTTCAAGGAAGAACCCTCAACCTTCAATCAGAAGCTAGATGCTATTATCAGTGGCATCCACAAGCTGGGAGACAGAGTAGACAATGTTGAGAGGAAAACTTCATGGGAAGGCCAACAGCCCAATGCCATAAGGAACCCGAACTTCAGAAAAATTCAAAACTCAAATGCTGGAAGGGCCAGTCCCGACCATGATATTAGGCCTCCTTTCCAAGAAAACTATGCGGAGGCATCTACATCCACTGAGCCCACATATGGGACTCATATGAACCTGATAGATTCGGAAAATGAATAACAAATCTTTCTTACTGAAGAGGACCGAGAATACCCTGATGTAAAACAATTTCACACCAAGTCGGGGGGTCTTTCGATTTTAAACAAGGCTATGATAGTGCTGTGTACGAGGTACACAAACAATACAAATTGAGAACTAGGACCATTGATGTCCCCACATCTAGCAGAACAAAAGATAGCAAACAACCCAACAAAATTAAAGGAAAAGACACCATAACTCAACCAGCTGAGATCTCTGTCCCAAACCCTCATCAGGTAACTGTGGAGGATGTAACAGACACACAGCTTCCTATTGATCGGCCTCTACCTCCTTCCTCCCCAAAAGAAAATCTGAACGGTACTCCAAAAAATCCTCCCAAAGCAGAAATACCACAAGCTGTCATTCATCATAACATTGACATTCCAAAGGAAAGCATAGAGAGTATGCCTGAAAAAGAGAAATCTGCCGCTATCAACGCCAAGAACTCATTGGAAAAACCTTTTAGTTTAGAAGTAGAGATTGGAAAACTTAAGATATCCATTCCCCTCTCGGAACTTTCCAAACATGATGTATATAGGCAACAAATTCAAAGGTCACTTCAACTACCAGAGGTAAGGGATGATGTAAACGTTTTAGACGATACCCCTGAGCTGCTGTTTGGTCCAGAAGTTAGCGGAAAATCAACATATGGACCTGTTCCACCATTTTATGTCAGTCTGCACATACATGAAAAAATATTTCATAATGCCATGTTTGACTCAGGTGCCTCACATAACCTTATGCCCAAAGCTGTAATGGAAAGGTTGAACCTTGATGTCACAAGACCATACAAAGATCTGTATTCCTTTGACTCAAGTCAAGTCAAATTTTTAGGCTTGATTAAATACCTTTGTGTGTCTCTAGTCCAATTCCCGAACAAAACAATCCTAATGGACGTAGTAGTTGCTGACATTCCCACAAAGTATGGCATGCTCCTATCTAGATCATGGGGAGAAAAATTGCAAGGATCCCTTCAACTCGACCTCTTTTATGCCACTATATCTGTCTTTGGGCAACCAAAGAGACTGTATAGAGAAACATTAATGAAGTATGTGGTAAGCAGTGAGGAAAAGCCCCAAAATTTTCCAATTTACTCAATCCATTCCGATATGGATTCTTTCATTTTTTTTAATGATAACACCAGCCCTCCAACTGATGATAAGCCATTATTTTTGGAACAAGAAACATACATCAATGAGGAATCAGTTGCCAATACCCATGAAATTGTCTCAACAGTCAAGGCAACCAACAAACAACAAGAAGAACATCCCGAAACAAAAATTATAAGTCTGCCCAATCCTCAAAATACTGAAACTCTCAATACAAACCTCAAAAAAGAAAACACATGGCATTTAGAGTTTGATGGTTCTGTCAACAAGTTAGGAGCAGGGGCAGGAGTATGGATTTACAATACAAATGATAATCACGTAGAAGGCCATGCCTATAGACTCAATTTCAGATGTACAAATAACATGGCAGAGTATGAAGCTCTTCTCTTAGGCCTTAAACTACTCAAAATCCTAAGAGCTACAAAAGTGCCCATCCTAGGTGACTCTGACTTGATTATAGAAAAAATGAAAGGTAACTTTGTTACTAATGATAGTAGAATGAGAGCTTACATGGCTGCTGCCACCAAAATACTCAATTCTTTCAGTAAATTCAAACTTGCCAAAATTTCAAGAGATCATAATATACATGCTCACAGTCTAGCAACCTTTGCTAGCACATGCAAGCTTCCCTTTGAACCAAATCACCATTTCACCACTGAAATAAAACACAGACCTTCGGCCCCTAACAATGTTAAGGAATGTCAGGTATTCCAAAATGATGCTTAGATTAACAATTTCCTAACTCTTGAGGGCGGATTTTCCAACACAAACATTGACATGGATGCCATGGACAACTCACAACATCTAACAAAATAAAATTAGCAGGCCCTAACAACTGCAACAACTAGACAAATTCTTAACCCAACTGTGTTTAACAACGCAAACATAGAGCAGTTGAAACAAATGTGTTCAAAGGAAACAACCAAAGCAGAGGAAGAGTTTATTGATCTAAAGAGTAATTTTCTACCTGCCGGCCTTACTCCATTAGAAGACATGTTTGATGACAATGATGTTGCCCAAGAAAAAGCCAAAATGGAGCCTCTTGAATGCTGCTATAGAAGAACCAAACATAGGAACAGCAGACAAGAGGAAAGAGCCTAGAATGATTAAGTTGTCCAAAAATCGTACCCCTGATCAAAAACCAAAGAGATACGTGGATTTGTTCAAAGAATCCAAGATGTATTTTCCTGGAGTTATGAGGACTTGAAGTCCTATGACACCTCAGTGATCCAACATACCATTCCCTTAAAACCAAATAAAAAACCATTCAAACAGAAACTTAAAAGAATCAACCCCCTGCTTCTTCCCGTTATCGAAAAACAAATAAAGAGAATGTTTGAAGCAGGTATCATTGCACCCATCAGATTCTCTGAATGGGTATCTAATTTAGTTCCCACTAGGAAAAAAACAGGAGAGGTAAGACTATGTGTAGGCTTGAGAAATTTAAACCAGGTCTCTCTAAAAGACCACTACCCTTTGCCCAAAATGGACCATATCCTACAAAGAGTAGTGGGTTCCTCTAGAATTTCTTTACTAGATGGATTTTCAGGATTTATTCAGATAGTTGTTCACCTGGACAACCAAGACAAGACAGCCTTTACCACACCGTGGGGAACATTTAAGTACGTTAAAATGCCTTTCGGGCTGAAAAATGCTGGTGCTACCTTTCAAAGGGCAATGGATATTGCATTTTCCAAGGAGATACATGATTTCCTTGTTGTTTACATTGATGATCTAACCCCATTCTCCAAATCTGACCAAGAGCACCTTAAGCACTTAAGGCAAATTTTCATGACATGCAGGAAATATGGCATTTACTTGAATCCCAAGAAGTCCCTGTTTGCCCTTGAGGAAGGCAAGCTTCTAGGCCATATCATATCAAAATATGGGATTAGAATTGATCCCGAAAGAATTCAAGCTATCCTCCAAATCCCCTATCCAAGAAACATAAAAGAACTGCAAGCATTCCTTGGAAAGATCAATTTTCTAAGGAGATTTATCCCACACCTAGCTGAACTAATAAGGCTGTTGAGCAGCATGTTAAAGAAGGATGCCAAGGTAAAATGGTCTCTTGAAACCAAGCAGGCTTTTGAGAGTATAAAAACTTCCTTGACTCAAACGCCTGTCCTCACCAGTCCTCAATTCGACAATGACTTTATCATTTTTTCCTTTGCATCTGAGCACACTATAGCCGCTGTCCTTTTGCAAAAAGATGATCAAGGTAACGAAAAGCCAATCGCTTTCTTCAGCCGAGATTTGAGATATGCACCCTTGGAATATCAGATTATGGAAAAGTAGGCTTATGCCCTGGTCAAAGCCATCAAAGATTTCAGAATTTATATCTTATACTCCCACGTGATTGCCTATGTCCCTAACTCTGTTGTAAAGGACATATTAACTCAAGAGGGACTAGAAGGAAAAAGAGGCAAGTGGATTGCCAACATCCTTGAATACAACATTGAAATAAAACCTACCAAGCTGATAAAAGGACAAGGTTTAGCCAAACTAATGTCCGAAACAAACTTCCAAGCCT
>APFE030674654.1:0-16858 GCA_000404065.3 Pinus taeda | reverse complement strand
TGTTTGATGAAGATGCAATAGTATTCAAACTTGAACCAGTGTTAGAAGTTTTACCTGTCGAAACTATGGCAATTATCCTCCTTTCATCACCTGAATTGGAACCTAGATCTTGCTGAACTATTGCAATTGCCTTCTTTTCATCCTTCTCATTAAGGAACTTTTTGGGCTTAAGTTCTGGATGAAGTTTCCAACACTTAGATTCATCATGACCGATTCTCTAGCAATGAGAACAAGTAAGTCTTTCCTTCTGAGTTATCGCTGATTTCTTTCTCTTTGAAATATCCTTCCCCTTGCTGTCATTAGAATCTTTGATTTCCAACTCTTTGGATGATTTGCGGAAAAAACTTGAATAGTCTGCCACCTGATTCAATATGTATGGCTTGAACACACACTTCATCAAAATCATCAAGATTAAACATCAATAATGTATGTTGCAAATATGAATGTAAATTGTCGATGTATTTTAACAAAGTTTCACGTGTATCCAAAGAAATACCAAGCGCCAATGCTTTCTTTCTGAACTCTTGAGTAAACTCCTAAACACTCTGCCCTTTACCTTGCCTCAAATGCTTCCAATCAATAACAGCTTGTTGCGTGTATCATGAAGGATAGAATTGTTTCCTAAGAGCTTTTAAAAACTTAGACCATGAAGAGATGACTTTACCTTTCCGCTTTACATCTATCTGAGTTTTACTTTCCTACCAGATTAAAGTTGTTCCCCCCATTCTAAGTGTAGCTAACTAAATTTTCATTTTATCGTCAGAAATGTTCTGAATACGATAATACACTTCTAACTACTTAATCCAGTTATCTAACTTTTCAAGATTCATTTCACCATCATAAATAGGTAACTCAAATTTTACATCAAGTTTTAAAAGAAATGTTTTCTTAGGTTTCTTTTCTATTTCAGATTCTACACTGGAACAAGAAGAAGAAGTTGATGATGGACATGATGGAGGTGAAGGTGGTTTATCAGCCTTGCCTTTACCTTTGTCTTTCTTCGATGTCTTTGAAGAAGAAGTTGCATCTCTTATCTTCTTATCTTTGTAAAGTTCTCCCAACATCTATTGCATATTCAAGAATGCTCACTGAAATTGTTCATCGCTCATCTTAGTTTCTGGCATTTCACTTGCATCATATCCTATCATGGTCGAATTATGAACGACTCTTCGCTTTCCAATCTATGGATCAATCTCCTTGAGGATTCCTTCTCCACGTTGCGACTTTGACCTAGTTAACATTCACTGACAAATTCTACAAACGCCACCTACTCTGATACCAAATTATATGATCTGAAATGATCATATATTAAAACTGAAGTAGAATTGATTATGTCAACAGTGAAATGAATGTTAACTTAAAGTGTTGAAACCGTGAGAACTGCTTGAGAAGAAAGACTTTACGAGATATGATAAAACATAAATAAGGTTCAAAAAAATAGTGAAAATATCAAATACACAGTGATCCGAGACAGCAAGATTGATTACGGAGTTAGTCCTAATGGACTACGTCTCCGGGTCCACTTTCAAGATGGGAGACTGCTTTATTAGGATTGAATCTGAGAAGGTCGATTACATATCAAATTGACCAAATTAAATATGCACACAGGAAATTATGGTCACTGTCATAACAAAACTCTCTGAACCATCTTTCCAACGCCTGTCACGGTTCCCAATTCTGACTCTGTATGCTCCTGTTACACTGAAAACAAAATAGCCTATATCCTCCAGAACCTGCACATAAAACTTCAAAACCACTCTCTCCTCTTCATGAGTAAAAGGATGAATTTATAGGCTTAGTAGGTTCATTCGAACTCCTTTTGACTAAACTTAGCATGAATGGCTAGAAAAAGGGTTCATGAGTCTCGGTCATAACATGGTTTGACACCTAGGGATTAGGTTCGATGGTAGTTTAATTAAATATCCCAAAACTCCAACAAAAATCCCAAAATAGACCATATAATAGACATATATGTTGGCAGTTTAACTAACGGCACAGAGTTGCTTGACCGCCCATGTGAATAGGTTGTGGTCTAACCACAGGCGGACACCTCACAATCACCTCTCTGGCAGTTCCACTAATGGTTGCGGTGTGTTCACATGCTGTCACTGCCATGGTATTGTTACCTCTGCCCGACTGCGCTTTTAATGCCACAGTTAACTGATGGTGCGGTAACTTTGTTCACATGTGTCCATTGTATTTTCCGTCAACGGTTTTATAACTTGACTGTCATGATTAATCTCCGCCCGGTGAACGTGTTCACATGCTCCTGTCTCCGTCGCGGTCTCCAAACCTGCAGTTAGGACTATTTTATGTGATTTTTGTAATGTTTATTATTGTTTAGAAAAGGTCTGAGGGTTATTAGACTTAGGGTTATGCATTGTAATGTTTATAAAAAGGGGTAAGAAATTAGGTTTTAGGTATTTAATGTATGGTTTAGGTTAGGTTTTTAGTGTTAGGGTTTTTCATTAGGATTGAAGTTTAGGTTTTACGTTAGGTTTATTTTAAAATAACCCATTTACAACCAAATGTCACAAAGCGATGTTAGCAAACATCACATGACAAAAAAATCCGTTGACAACCAAATCCTGCGAGGCAGACAACAAACCCATGTCGACAACCAAATCCTGGCGGAACTGACGACAATCACATGTCGACAACCAGGTATCAAACCATATCACCATGAAAACCATATATATTAATAGACAACCTAAACCATAAACATCATTGTCGAAGCTAATGACCCCGGACCTAAATATTGATGATGAAACTAAACCTGTATAACTAATCTCACGATATCCTCCTGGATCAAACGTCCTTAATATGCACTCCATGTAATTTGATATGTCATTTAGTGTTTCATTTATTTGTTCCTTACCAAAGACCGATGCAGTGGATTCTACACTCATCCCTGTGTATTTGATTTCATCTCTTCATATTCTTCTTTCACGCTTACTACAATGACCAACGAACTATGTGCTTCTATAAGTTATCCACTAAAGTTGGATATTAAGTCTTCTATGATTTTTCATTTGATATCAACTGCATCTACCCTCTTGAAGATATTTTGAACTAATTATGTTTTAAAATGTATTCCATGTTAATGTAAGTGAACAATTTCAGCAAATCTTACAAATACTTTTAAGATGTCCTAGGCACTGACCTCTCCTCAACCTAGGGATTTGCTCTAGGAGCTACAACATCTTCTAGCACCATTGTCGGGAATGAATCAAAATATTTTCCTTGGATATGACACTTGTACACCCCTTTATTAGGTGAGAAAAAGGGGGTGTGGGTTCAAGATCTCTCACCTTGCCAACTCCACTATTTAAATTTTGATTTGATCACCCTGGCTTTCAAAAGGCCTCATACTCGTTTTAACACTTCTCAACAGAAAACGCCCCCTGTATTTGACCCTGAAAAAATTATATCCAGGAGATTTCGGAAAGATAGGACTCCCATTACTCTAGATCATGTGATCTCATTGCCTAAGGTGTCAACTTCCAGCTCTCAGAAGGCTGAGATAAACTACTTTGAGTACCGTTCCAAAGTTTTGGAATATTCAAAAGAACATTACCCACTATTTACCTCATTTTCCTCAAGAGTCAAATCTGAAGAATCTTTTGTCAGTTCACCTCCTTTTACATTCCATACCTTCCCAAAAGTTGAAGAGGTCAAAGATATCCTTATTACTAGGTAGACTTAGAGCACTGGTAACCTCTTGTCTCAGTTCCAGGTAGCCATATCCATACAGCTCCTCAAAAAGAATCTGTGATAAATATTCTACCACCTCCATTGAAAAACATGGATGTCCCTAGTTTTCTACTTAATAAATATACTCCACTAAAATTGCAACATCCCCTGAATGAGATGCCACAAGATTACCTTAAACTCTTTCCAAGGTTCACTGGAGAGGATGATATCTCAACCCAAAATCATATAGAAACCTCTTGTGCATTTACTAAGAACCTGAATGTAGAAAATCTCGATGTAGTACTAAGACTCTTTGTTCAGTCTTTGGATGGAGAGGCCAGTGATTCAAGATTCTACCAAATTCTTGAATTAATACCTTGGAAGAGATGGAAAAATATTTCATGCAGAAATGGGGGGAGAAAAGGGACCATGGGTATATTCTTATAGAATTAAATGCAATGAAGAAAAAATCTAACAAAGATATCTTAGAATTTATAAAGAGGTTTAATAAATTGTAAAACAATCTCCCTACTAAAATTAAACCTCCACATGTTGTTGCAAAAGTGGTTTATGCAGAGCCTTTGAACCAGAGTTTGGGTTACCCTTAGAGAAAGCAAGTCTTGTACTCTAGATCAAATCCAAACAGATGCCCTGGAATTTGAAGAAAATTTCACCTCCACTGAAAAATGGAAAGGGAAGGTTGAATATGGTTATAAGAGGAGGGGAAAGGAAGAAACCAACTCTTTTGGACATGTAAAGGAAATCCAAGAATATAAATTAGATGAGATGAATAAGATGATAAGGAATTTTTCTAACAAACTCGTAAAACTAGAGTTGGAAAACAAAAATCCCCCTCGACAAAGTCAACCAAATCCCAACAGAAATTTTAACCCCCAATACAGGAGGTCTCCCTTGCAGCTCTTACAAAGGGAGAGAAAGGATCAATGGGATCATATTCAACCTCCTTTATATTTATAAGATGATCCAAAGGAGTATGTTGTAGAAACTATAGAGGTTCAATAAAACCAGTTATCTTTTCTTTCTGGGGAATAATATGAAATAGAAGCACATGAAGAAGAAGGAGATGATTTGGATGCCCCACTGGATGATGATGAGGAGTTAATTATTGTAAACAGTTTTTTCAATTCATGTAGGCCCAATTACATGCGAAATATGATCTCGGGTCATCTAGGAAAAGGTCTAGGGTGTTGGACCTGAATGAGGAAACTCTTCACCCAAGCCCCCCTAAGTCAACAGATAGAGGGAAGGAACCACTCAACCTTGTCCCACCAACCAAAAAATAATCCTCCAATCCCATTCCCAATGAGTTTGGAGCCTCCAAAATAAAGCAATTGCCACCATAAATAAATCCAATATGTAATGAGGGAAAATAACCTGTTGAGATTGTTAAAATTGATAGGAGTCCCTCTACCTTCATTCTTTAAAAAGAGCTAGAGAAAGACAAGATAGTTGTCTCTTTGACCAAATTAGTGAAACAACCAAGTTATAAAGCTCAAGTTTCTCAGTTTATGAGCTCACCCACCACCTATCTTCATGATAGCCTTAACCTACAAGAAGAAAGGCCCATGGTCGTATTTGGACCACATGTGGAGGAGCAGGACCCTTCCACTCCTCCATTCTATGTCACCTTGGTGATCCATGATTTGCTACTACATAATTGTATTCTTGGCTTAAGAGCATCTCATAACTTAATGCCATTATCTGTGATGGAACAGTTGGGATTGCGGATAACAAAACCATACAAATATCTATATTCCTTTGATTCCAAAAGAGTAAAGTTCCTGGGAATGATTAAGGATCTAGTGGTTAATTTGGCTCAAATCCAAACAAAAAGTGTAGTAATGGCTATTGTAGTTGCTGACATCCCTGCAAGATTTTGTATGCTTTGTCCAGGTCATGGGGGATGAAAATTGGGGGGTCCATTAAGCTAGATCTAACATATGCTACAATTCCAGTGTTTGGTGGAGAAGAGCGTCGATTATACAGGGAATCCATATTTGTGAAGACAGTTACAAAGGCAAATTGTTCAGACAATGCCCTTGTGTATGGTAAGGAGAAATATTTTTCTTGTCTGTTATTACAAGAGGATGATCAAATCATGGGAGATACCCAAGTGGAATTTCCTACCCAGTTAGGTAAAAACTACTTGAGCATGGACAGGTATGGGAATTATATTTTCATGATGCTTATTCTAGGGAAGGAAATGGAGCAGGCATGTTGTTGGTATCCCCAGAAGGTAATTTTATTCCTTTTTCTTTCAAACTATAATTTGAGTCCACGAACAATGTAGTTGAATATGAAGCATTACTATTGGGGCAACAAGCTACCAAAAACCTTAACACTGGTTTCTTGTCTGTGTATGGGGACTCATAATTGATGGTGAAGCAAGTAAAAAATTAATGTCAAACCAAACACCCAAGATTGAAGTCTTACAAGAATGAAGTATGGGATTTAGTGGAAAAAAAATTCCTAGCTTTCAATATTCAGTTCTTTCCTAGAGAGCTAAATAGGATGGCTAACTCTTTAGCAATTGTTGTTAGTAATTTCAAACCCCCTCAAAACCCCTTTCTCAGATGCGAAGTTGAGGTCAGGTACAAGCATTCAATACCATACAATGTGAAGTACTGGAAGGTGTTTGAAGATGAAGAACAGATCAAATTTTTATGGAGGTTATTAGGGAATTCTCAAACTCAATGATTGATCAGGAGGATGAGAAGGCAATAGATGAACAGTAGGCTGGCTAGGAGGAATCTATTGTTGGTCACAAAATCTTGCAACTAAGGGGAAATATCATCCCCAGAGGTTTGGTTCCATTAGAAAGGTTGTCTAACTCAAATTATGTGGCTGCTAAGCCAACCAAACAAAAGCTTGAGGAAGATGTGGAAGATTGTAATGTTGGCATAAAAGAAGATCCTAGAGTCATCAAGTTAGATAAAGGAATCCAAAAAGAGTACAAACAAAGACATCTTGACCTTTTTAAGGAATATGTGGATGTGTTTTCTTGGTCATCTAATGATTTGAAGACTTTTGACCCAAGTTTCATACAACATAAGATTCCTTTAAAAATTGGAGTGAAGCCATACAAGCAGAAGCTCATGCAAGTTAATCCTTTATTGTTCCCATCAATTGAAAATGAATCGAAGAAATTGTTATAGGCTAAGGTTATTTTACCCTTGAGATATTTAGATTGGATTTCAAATTTATTCCTTGTGAGGAAGAAAAATGGGGAATTAAGGCTATGTGTAGATTTCGGAAATTTGAATAAAGCCTCACTAAAATATTATTACCCTTTGCCTAAAATGGATTATATCTTGCAGAAAGTAGTAGGGTCTACCCGAATGTCCATGATGGATGGTTTCTCTGGATACAATCAGCTCGTTGTACACCCCAACGATCAGAAGAAAACAACTTTTACTACACCTTAAAGAATTTTTGTGTATGCTAGGATGCCTTTTGGCCTCATAAATTCTGGAGCTACTTTCCAAAGGGAAATGGATATATCATTCATTGGAGAACAAGATAAATTCATGGTGATTTACCTTGATGACATAATTGTTTTCTCTAAATTAGATGAAGATCACCTCAAACATCTGCAGCTCACTTTTGCAAAATGAAGGAGGTATGGTTTGTCCTTAAACCCCAAGAAATCACAATTTTCTTTAAGTGAGGGGAAGTTATTGGACCACATTGTAGCAAAGGAAGGAGTGAAGATTGATCCCAGAAGGGTGGAGGCTATTAGAAATATTCTATTACCAAGGAATAGGAAATAAATTCAGGTTTTCTTGGGTAGGATATTTTTTCTAAGAAGATTTATACCAAACTATGTTGAAATTGTCAAAGAAATCACAAAAATGTTAAACAAGGATAGGGAGGTCAAAGTGGACTATTAAATCTCGGGAGTCATTCTCAAGAACCAAAAATGATTTTTAGAAGCCCCAATTTTAGCTATCCTATATTATCAGAGGCCATTCCTTGTTTTCTCTGTTGCCTCTCCTAACCCGGTGGCAGTTATTTTACTGCAGAAAAAATAGTGAAGGACATGAGCAGCCAATTTCATTTTTCAGCCAAGTGTTGCGAGATGCAGAGTTGAAATATAATATTTTAGAAAAACAAGCCTATGCCTTGGTCAAAGCTCTGAAGTCCTTTTGAATTTATGTCTTGCAGTCAAATATAATAGCTTATGTTCCTACAGCTACTATGAAAGATATTCTCGTGCAGGGTGACAGTGAAGGCAAGAGTGGCAAGTGGATTGCCAAGATTCAAGAATATGATATGGTTATCAAACCCACCAAGTTGATCAAGGTGTAGGGATCAGCTAAAATATTGCTTGAGGCTAACTGTCAGGCCTTGGGCATAAACCTATTTGCAAATATAGAAGGAGAAAGTAAAGGATAAGAGTATCAGATAAACATTGAAACCTCAACACAGAAAAATCCAAATGAAGTACCTTGTCTCACATTGGCGTAAATATATTTTCCATTATTTAATTTTTCTGAAGTGCCCATTAGATTTAAATATAGTACCTTGAGGCTGCAAGCCCAGAAGTTTGTTATCTCAAATGGTCATATGTATTGGAAGGACCTGATGGGGATTTTGCTATTATGTCTGGTATAAGAGGAGATTTCCAAGGTGATTGATGAATTCAACAGTTGTGTTTGTGAGGGAAATTATAGCTGGAGAGCCACAACCCATAATATTTTCAAAGATGGTTTCTATTGGACTAGGTTATTTGGTGAGGTTCATGCATAAGTTAGGGCCTTTGAAATATGTCATATTTGTATAGAAAAATAGAGGGTGACACCCCTCCCTTTGATCCTTGTCTTTGTAGAGGATCCCTTCAAACAATGGGGGATAGATTTCATTGGATAAATACACCCACCATCCAGTGGTAAACACAAATGGATACTTACAGCCACGAATTATTTCACCAAATGGGTGGAGGCCATCCCAACTCGGAATGCAACTAATGCTATGGTCATCAAGTTTATGGAGGAAAATATCCTTTCTATATTTGGTTGTCCAAGGAATATTATCATTGACAACGCTCAGGTATTTAAGTCTTATAATTTTATTAGCTTCTTTCAAAATTACAGTATCATCGTGGGACACTCCACCACTTATTACCCGCGGGGAAATGGACTAGTTGAATCTTCAAACAAAACTCTAGTGAGAATTCTTAAAAATACCATAGCAAATAATCAGAAAAATTGGGACTCACGGCCGAAATTCGCATTATGGGCCAATAAAGTTACTACTAAAAGATCAACTTGGGGGTCTCCTTTTGAGTTGGTCTACATAAAAGGTGCAATTTTTCCTATTCAATTAGCTATGCCAGTGGCCAAAATTCTACAAGATTCTGAGGAGGAGCCTAACTCTCTAACCAAGAGAATAAATTAGTTGGTAGAGTTACAGGAAAACAGAGGGAAAGTAACTCAAAATCTAATCAGATATCAGGAAAAGATGAAGACTCTCTTTGATAAAAAGGCAAGGGACAAATCCTTATAGCTAGGAGATTTGGTGCTCAGATGGGATATGAGGAGAGAGGGCAAGGGAAAGCATGGGAAATTTTACCCCTTATGGTTTGGACCTTTCAAGATATCTGAAGCAAAAGGAAATAACACCTTCTTGTTGGAAAAATTAGATGGTGAG
Organism: Pinus taeda; assembly: GCA_000404065.3. Classification (NCBI taxonomy): domain Eukaryota; kingdom Viridiplantae; phylum Streptophyta; class Pinopsida; order Pinales; family Pinaceae; genus Pinus; species Pinus taeda. Next base: position 7,495 of record APFE030674654.1, on the reverse strand, counting down.
GTGCTTGAACTGTCTGTGAATCGGCAGTTTCTCAAGCTCTTAAAGAGGTCCATTTTCATCCATTGTATATATTAGTGAGCCATTATACATACCAGATATGTTTTGTGATTGTACTAAAAAATTTTGCTTTATATGTACCTGAATAAATTGACTCCATTGCCCAATTAATAGAGGCACTAATCTACAGGTTATCAATGCATTGTTTGCAATGCATTGACCCCAATTGGATTTGATGTTATTCTCTCTCATACCTTTTTGTATTTATGGAAAATGTCCATATGTTTCACCCTGGTGTTTAGAAGGACAGATATAATCTAGTTTGGCTAAAGGGATGGAATTGGGCTCAGTAGTGCACTAAACTCCCTCGGGCAAAAGACAGTATCAGAAAGTCATTTGCCTTGGCAGGCGCAACAAATCAAAGTGGTCGAGATATGTGGAAAGTGGGGGCCATGTTTAAAGTTTTGGCAAGTGTCGGGTGGATCAACGTTCATTTTAGCCCAACCAACCCCCAGAGTTATTTCAGGGGGGAACTAGCACGACCGATACGTCGGTGCCACCCCCTCGAGTAGAAAAATCAACAAGTAGATCAACGTCTTAGATTAACTCTAGGGGGTCTTAGCTTGATACCGTCTCCTTCTCGTCTACCCACCGAAGAAGAGGTGGGGACAATGCCCCCCATGCATTATGCTGAGGTGCTGACAGCACCAGCAAGCAAGCACAGCGGTAAAATGGTAAAGTCACCCCTCCATGTGTCACTCTGTCACCCTCCCAACCATTGTCTTCCATGTGTCACTCCCTCATGACCCTACCTGATGTCAAGTTGCCATTTTATTTTCCTATAAAGGCACAACTTGTTAGTCGTTTGAATTCAAAATATTACTTCCTGAAGTCGAGTCCTCCCACCGTCCCACTAGTTTATAATTTCCTTCGACTCTTGGGCAACTCCAAAGCTCCACCAATGTCGTTCGTCCAGATTTCAAACGTTCAACCAGGTAACTTGCAAGCCTTCTAACTGTAATTTTTTCCTCATGCTCAAAATGAAGAAATCAGCCCCTAAAACTCCCAAAGCGTGAGAAGCCAAAACCTCGTCCAACATTGAGCCACTCATGGACAGAGAGTCATAAATCTTTGACCCATTGCGCCCTTACCACCTGTCGGACCTCCAATTCGACATGTATGACCACTATGTCAAGGGAGAGGACCTTGTTAGAGTAGTGGAATCAAGGTTATACTACCAAGTAACGCCATTATTCCATCACTTTCCATAGCTCGTTTCATGGCTTGCCTCGTCTTATGTAGAAGAGAGAAAAAAATTATATCATCGACTGGAGTAAAAATCCTGGAGATAACTCTAGAGTTGATTCAAAAGAATCTGGTATACCCAGTTTCCACTAAGCCAAAAAAATATACTAAAACAACCTTCTTTTACAGTTATAGCTCCCTCCCAGCTGGGGAACAACAGGCTTTCTAATAGATGATTTTGGCCTCGGGGCACCAATCCTTACCTGTTGCTGATAAAGGTAGTGCAACCCATCCTCATTGTAATTTCCTAGTTGTTGGGACCTCATAGGAGGATTGATCCCATGGTAACAATACAATCATATGCTTGTAGAGGCTAAGAGAAGATTCAATTCCTCTCATGAGAAGACCTCCTCCTTAAAGGGAAAGATAATTGTGAACTATATAAGGAGAGATTTTCAGTTGTTATGGTAGGTGACAACTTTATTTCGCATAAAGTCAAACTACGCAAAGGTCACAGGTCTTAAGATCATCTATCGAAGTTTCTTTCGCTCTCCTCTACCAAGCCCAACACTATGGAAGAAATGTGATCAGTTCATCAACCCTCCACAACTCTCAATCATCGACCCTGCAACTCTTCCTCCAGAACCTCGCTAGCAAAGTTGAATTTTTTTTCCGATCATGTCAATCATGACACTTTGTTGTTTTATGTTTTTGTAAATATTTCATTTCAAGAAATGAACTCAAGATAGTTAGGGTTTAGTTAGTACAATTGTGCAAGTTGCGCGCTCACACCATTTTTGTTATGATGAATCATTGCGAGATAAAGAAATAATATTTTGTAAGGGGGTACTCGTCTGGCGGCCGTATAAAAAGTTGTTTATGATACATTTTGAATGGTTTTTAATTTTCATTTCAAAGATGTTCTTGAACTGTTAATGGAGAAAGGGAAAATGTATGCTCTATCTGCATATTAATAAATAGTTTTGGTGATTCTAGCTCACATAAGGTTGTAGTATGTAATATTTTCTGTGTTCATCCCATTTATCTTTGTTTTATTCTCAGATGACATGTAATAGTAATTGTTGGGTATATTTTTATGAAATCATGGATTCAGCGATGTCTAATGTTGAACTTAGATGCATGTGACTAATAAGGTCTAACATCCTTAATATGTCCTCCATGTAATCTGATATTCCATTTAGCGTTTCATTTATTTCTTTCTTATTGAAGTTTGATGCATTGGATTTTACGCTCAACCCTATCTATTTGATTTCATTTCTTCATATTCTTCTTTCACGGGCTTACTACATTAACCAACAAACTATATGCTTCTGTAAGTTATCCACGAGAGCGGGATATTAAGTCTTCTATGAGTTTTAATTTGATATCAACTGCATCTACCCTCTTGAAAGAGAGTTCAAACCAATTTTGTTTTAAAATGTATTCCATGTTAATGTAAGTGAATAATTTCAGCAAATCTTACAAACACTTTTAAGATGTCCTAGGTATTGACCTCTCCTCAACCCAAGGGTTGTCTCTAGAAGCTACAACAGTGGACGTTAGGGAACTGGGGAAAATATTCCCCTCTCCTGGATAGGCTAGTGATCAAGTATATGTCCTCCTCAAAGGGCCTATACCATGCCCCAAGACCAACATGGAAACCTTGCTCCTGGGCACTCCATCAGTGAATCAGATGCTCCAATAAGACAAAGTGTGCCTTCAAGTATGTAGCCTCCTCATAGTACTTGAGGAGCCCTACATTCCTTAAGAGCGCTTGGGTCGCTGCAGTAATTAGGCAAGGGTATAAATCCCTCTCCCTCTCTCTGGCCTCCCATTTTCGTACCATATTGTATTGCTCTACCATTAGCTCCTGCTCTTGTTGTCACTCCCTCTGCTGAAGTATCTTCTACATGATTAACATATAAAATACATCAACATCATACGTGAAATACAATTTTCTTTATTAAATGAAAATTTTATTTTAAAATATGGAAATATAACTTTCAATTTAAAAAAAATAAATAAATAAAAAAAAAAAAATCATCTTGGTATCACCCAAAATATAGTCATGCACTAGCTCTGGTGCGTTGTCAAACACACCCACACCAGCAGCAGTGCGCACATATGTATGACACACCGTTTTTGTTCACAAATTTAAATTTTCATTGTGGTGCATCACACTTAAGCACCAGTGTGCATGTATAACCTTTTTCACCGGTATGCAGAATTCAGGTTATCGAATGCACTGATCTATAGCTATATTTTTAAATATAGCGATACCTAAAAATTATACGCACCAACATACAATTTATAGCTCTCCCGATGATTTGTCATTTATGAAATGCACCGTAACAATAGCGGTGTGTTATGTTCACACACCAAACTGTGGTGAACCTTGTAAATTTATTGGGTGCACTGCTATTGGTGTGAGCCAAACATATCGAGCACACCATGAAGGGAATATGTTTTTTCAAAAAAATTGGAAATTTTAAGCTAATTTGCAATTCTACTCTACTAAAAAAATAAATTAGAGAGAAACATAGACATTTGCTCATTGGGGAGGCATTGTTGACATGTAATGGAGAAAACCAAATTTTACCATGGTTTGAAAAAATTGGAAAGTCAGGTAGTGAACACAATACAGAAGGATGGTTAGCAAGAGAAGCACTGACGTCACAATGCTTTCATGAGGCAAGAGTGGCATCGATACTTGAAAGCTCTCAAGAACTGTAGATGGTAAAAATGAAATTTACGGCCGAGAGGTATTTTTTTTACTTAACCCTCCTCTGGTGTGTTGTTCTTAATAACCACGCGATGTGCCGACATTCCACAAGAGCGTTTTTTTTTTTTTAATTAAAAAATATATAAGAGAAACACACTAGCTCGGGCGATGGTAACTTATCTCTGAGAAGAGATGTGACGCTGACATGCCTTCTAAATTGTGCTACAATGACGCTCAGAGGCCTTTTTATTATTGAGAAATCATAGGCCTTTTTATTATTGAGAAACAATGGAAAACCGTAAATATCCAAAAACCTAACCCCGGGAGATGAAGTGCCAAAAGTTTGTGGCCCTGTTGGGATTAGTTGAAATGCCAACTTCTCGGGGTCATTTTGGGCATATTATCTTTGTTTGGCACACGCGATACCTCATTAGAAATATTTATTCAAGGATATCAAATTTTCTCTGCAAGTCCCTGCCCAATGGGCCATAGGCTTGACGTGCTTCCCAAAAAAACATTGTTTAGGGCCTTAAAATGGCTCATGAAGTTCACGACCCGAAAAACTACCAAAAGTATAAAGTTGTGCTAGAATTAAAGCAATTGAAAGGTAAAAGTGTTGGGGGTCCAAGTGGAATAGGAGGGTGGCCACCAATATCCACCTAGATCAATAACATCGCAACTTTGCATTCTATATGTATTCACTCTCTATCTTATGCTCGAGCTCAATCTCTTAAGGAGTGGGGTCAGAATGGGTGGAAATATGCTAATTCATAGGCCTGAAAAATGAAGAAGTGCAAGAATGGCATACATATGTGGGTTTAGTTTCCTGAATTATTTGACTCTCAGATGAGGATTAGAATTATCTTATATAGACCAAGAACCCTTCCACTAGTCAACTTTCTATTAAATTGAGATATCAAGCACAAATTGAAGCTTCCTTTTATGGGGAGTCTTGTTGGTGGTGGAAGTTTTAGTGGGAGTATAACTATCCTTTAAAGTGTAATATCACCCTATGGTTGGCCCTTAGCAATAAACTGATTACATTGGATAATGGTTTAAAGAGGGGTTGGATTAGTCCAAATAGATGCATGTTATGCCAATCAGATGTTGAGTTTGTTTATCACATGTTTGTTTCTTGTCCCTTTATAGTTCTTGTTTGGTCCCTTGTCAATTTCTCCTTTTCTTGTGTTTCTACTTCTTGGGATAAGGACTATCTATCTGATTGTGTCCATAATTGGGTTATGATAGGAGTGCGGGGAGTGCGGGGAATGGGGAGTGGGGCGGTTGGAACCTTAGTTGCTCTTGCTTCCTAGGAGCTAACATTTTCTTCTTATCTCTTCACAAGGGTTGATTTAACTTGCAGGTTCTTCTTGACGAAAATGTATTTTCATGGAATTTGAGGGATTCTAGTTATACTTGGATTTTTTCATGTGTCGTCATCCTTTCATGTTGTATTCATTGGTCTTGTGTGTTTATTCACCCATTGAGCATTCTGAAGTTGTGTTTGGATCCATGTTGGGCTCAGTTCACTTTTCTTGCCATCATGATCTCCTTATCATTGTTGTGGTTTCGTAGGGATGGGTTTTTGCTTCTCGGTGATTCCTTTTATTTGTTCACGGTTGCTATTCTATGATGGTAGTTGAGGGAATTTTTTTGGACCTCCTAGCTTGTTTTTGTTTTGCTTAGTGTCTTCTTCAAGCGATGGCGTCAGCATTGGGTTTTGCATTCCTTTTCTTTGGGGTTGCTACCTGTTTCTTTAGGCCTTGAGGTCATCTTTTCTTCCCAACTCCTCTGAGGGTTTCATCCTAGATTCTATGTGACCCTTTTTGGTTTTGATTATGGTCTCTGCATTTCTCTTGTTGTTGTGTTGGTGTTTGCAGACATATTTTTGTACATTCCGATTGTTTATTGTAAGTGGTCGCCTATTGTGGGGTTTCTTGTGGGGCCTTTTCATGACGTTATTTCAGTGAGTCTTTGTGCCCCGTATTTTGGCATTTGTAGTAGTCATTTTTTGGCTCAAGATTGCATACGCACAACATGCGTCTACATAATGTAATTTTTATTTTCATTAATAGAAATTACAGTTTCTTTTCTCTAGAAAAAAATGGGTTGATGATAAATCTATCAATGACCTTTTGGTTTTTCTGTCGTAATTAGTGCATTCCATTTGGTGGGATCAAAACATGGCCATCTTTTAGGATAAAATGATCTAGGCCAAGGCGGTGATGGGGGTGATTGACTCTCATTGTAAAAAAATTAGCACAACTCTAAAGAGGGAAAAAAATTGAATTCCAGTCATGCCCACTCAAGTTGAGGAAGTCCCATGGGGTTTCTTTAATGGGGTGATCTAGGGTTTTCCCCCAATATGCGGTGTTGGCACAGTTTTATTTTTAATTGAGCATCATTTTATGCTTATCATATTCTTGTCAGGCAGGGGTAGCAACACCCGAGAAAAATTCTCAACCTTATGGGAACTCTTGTACACTGCAATTTTTTATAAGGTGAAAATGTTGTAAACTATGGGGGGCTCCAAAGTGGTTGTTGATTGGATTTGTGATCGTATCAAATTAGTGGATCCACATTTGGAAAATATTGCAAGAAAACATAAATGAAATTGGAAAGATGGAATGGTTTGAACACAAACATGTCTATAAAGAGTTAAACATGGTGGTTGATTGATTATCTAAGGAAGTTATTCTGGGTCAATAGGGAACAATAAATATAGTGGAATTTCGAGATGACTAAGCCTTGGAGGTTTTGGCCATAAACTTTTGGAATGAAGACTAATATTGATGTATAATGTTATTAGTTTTGATTTTGACTTTTGACTGCTATGATCTGTAGGAATTTACAGGGTAAGTTCCTCAGACAGAACACCAAAAGGACACCGCTCACAAACAGATCACAGATCAATACACCAGTATTTTGACGTGGTTAAAACCCTCAGAGAGGGAAACAGTCCGCGGCTTGCGGCAACGTGGCTACTACAGGCAATTTATTAATAAAAGAATGAAAATTTACATAAGCTTCTCTCATGCACGGTTAACCTACAAATGACCCTCCATGCGCTTTAAATAGAATTCATGGACCAATCGGGTGTCAAGCCACGGATCAAGTGTCGGTAATACCGAGGAGAGAATGAACCGTCGGATCACTACATATCGTGACCGTCAGATTGTAAGTTACAAAATGTGCAACGGTAAAGAAATACACTTTACCTAACTCTATACCTAACTCTATACTAGACCAAGTTGAACTTAACTATTCCTATGTGTCGGAATATCCTATCATCCCCCCTTAAGAACAACTTGCGATAGGATTGAAGGATTTACAAATTTGACACAATAGGAGAAGGAAGGAGGCACTAGAGCCTATCCCCCCTTAGTGACAACTTCCTGAACTCCAAGCATATATCGAAGTTTAGTGAACTTCGCCTCTGTGAGAGCCTTGTGAAGATGTCTACAACCTGATCATCTGTTGAACAATATTGCACTTCAAGAACATGGTCATGAATGAGCTTTCTGATGAAGT
>APFE030674648.1:6431-24131 GCA_000404065.3 Pinus taeda | reverse complement strand
AGGTTTATTAAGATAAAAGTTAGGATTAATAAATAAAATAAATTTAGTGGTTAGTTTAAAAAGTTAATTTATTTATTTATTTAAATTATTTAATAATTATTATTAATATTATACACATATATATATTTAATTAAAATAATATTATGTTGTTAAGTGGCGAGAATTTTTTTGTCTTCTTTAAATTGCAGCATGGTTTTGTAGGAAATCCAATCTGTGAATTATAAACATGTATGGTTCTATGATTTTAGTATTGAAAAGTGTGTTGAGTTAATTATAATTAAATTAGGATGATCATATAAATTAAATGATAGCAAAATTACATCTTCATTACTCATCTCAAAATCATAAAGCATAACTAAATTATTATTATTATTATTATCATTATTATTAAACGAATAAATATATTAGTTAAACATAAATACATTTAAAAAAACATGTAATAATATTCATTGATTCAATTTTATTTTTAACTTTTTTTTGTACAAACCATTAAACTCAACACCTTTTCTTTGAGGTGGAATTATTATACATATACATTTCTATGTTAGAGAGAGGGAGTTTGAGTGATAATTATTATTTCTATTCTATGTCACAACACTACTCATAATTTGGGAAAGTGAGAAGAATATGTGTTACATGGGTGAATTCTCTGATCTATGAGGTGGAGTTCTTGTTTTCTCTACACTACTCATAATTTAGGGGAGTGGTAAGAATATGTGTTAGATGGGTGAATGCTCTTATCTATGAAGTGAATTTCTTGCTTTCTTTCTACGCAGCTTCTACATTTACAGACTTACATTTTGTAATGACCACAATAAAGTCAATTATTTTCACTCAATTGGATATATCAGGTAGTCCTTTGAACTAGCTTTTCAATGCCTCTTATGGATTCCAATTCTAACCCCGAATGCTCCTATAACACTAAAAACAAAATTTCCTAAGACCTCAAGAATCTGTAAACAAAAAGTAAAAAAACCACTCTTCTCATCAATGAAGGAAAACTTTGCCTTTTAAAAGCCTCCAGGTTCATGAAAACCACCTTGGCTAAATTCAGGGTGAATTTGGTTGCCTCAGAATGAGTTTTGGAACTTGGTCTTGTGGTTCCATGACACCTAGGCTAGGTTTAATGACCATAACATTTGTTGTTTTAACAACTTTAACCAAAAAAACCATAAATAAACTTTATAATAACCACAGGACCATTGGCAGCTTGCTAACCAGGCAGAGGAGGTTGATCGCACAAAGTTACATTTGTAACAATATCACAGGACGATAACCTATGTCGACAAACCATATCAAACCCTGCAATATGGATGACAACCCATAATGATGATCAACCTACGAGGCAATGACATGACACATGTCATTAACCAATCATGGTAGAACTATTGATGGACACAAGTCGACAACCAGGTACAAACCCATATCCATTGAATGCCATGAAAACCATAAACATTACATGAACAACATGATCCATAACCAACACTGTCGAACTGTCGAAGCTAAACTGAATTGACAACAACACTAAATACTGATGGCGACACTTGAACACCTATGCAACTGAATGAACAAAATCTTCCTGGATCAATAACCCTAATCTTTAATATCATATGATCCTAATCTTTAGTAGATTTTTTGTCCATCATTTTGATAAAAAAGTAGTCTCCAAATATGTCTCCTTACACTATAGATATCTATTTTCCTCTATAATGCCCGCGATTACATTCAATAGAACTAGGTGTAAAGTGTCTCTGTTCTTGTATTTTCAAACTATATAAATCTATTTCGCAACTTCCTAAACTGACATTCAAATCTAAAGGGTCGAACATTTTTTAGAATCTTTGAATGAAATGAGAAATTTTCAATTAATACCTCCTTTCAGTATTCCATATCGGCATTTAAAATGTACAAACAAAATTTTAATATCAGAAAAACAATTGTTAAAGTTTGAGAAAAAGGAGTCTATGTACGGGCTCTCAATAATATTCAATCAAATTGGAAAGGATGATTCCTATGTAATATTATCAAAAATTAGAAAAAGAAAATAAAATTAAAAATATGTAGACATAATACATCATTTTAGAAGATAAAATAATGTGGCTCCTTTCTAAATATTTTCATCACGAGAGAGATATTGAATATTTTCAAAGTCTTTAGTATCCCTAGATTCACAAATTCATCATCGATTCCTAAATTCATCATAATCAACACGGTCAAACAAAATTGTAATATCAAAAAAATAGTTATTAAAATTTGAGGAAAAAAAATTACGTACACACTCTGTTCAGTAGTCCTTCTGTCACAATGAAGTCGGAAAGGATGATTCCTATGTAATATTATCAAAATTTAGAAAAAAAATCAAATAAAAAATGTGGACATAATACTTTGTTTTTAAGATGAAATAATAAGCACTGCAAGATATGCTACCCCTTTATATTTTCATCTAGACATATGTTCAGTAGTTCTTCTGTCACAATGAAGTCCGAAAGGATGATTCCTATGTAATATTATCAAAATTTAGAAAAAAAATCAAATAAAAAATGTGGACATAATACTTTGTTTTTAAGATGAAATAATAAGCACTGCAAGATATGCTACCCCTTTATATTTTCATCTAGACATAAATATTGAATATTTTCAAAGTCTTGAGTATTCCGTGGAATCCCAAATTCATCATAATGAGTAGGGTTAAACAAAATTGTATTATCCGAAAAAATTGATTAAATTTTGAGAAAAAAAAATCTTTTTCTATCAAAATCAAATTGGAAAAGATCATTCATATCTAATATTATTAAAATTTAGAATATATATATAATACGTGGCTTTTTTCCTTTTGAATACTTTCATCTCGAGAGAAATATTGAGCATTTTCAAAGTCTTTATTACTCTCTGGATTCCCAAATTCATTATAATAAGTAAGTCAAGTAGTATGATTAGATTAAAAGAAAACTACTATATTAACAAATATAAAATATAAGAAGGAAAAAGTTACGAGATCATGAGCATTAAGTATATTAAATATAAAAGATAAACAAAATACAAGTAAATTCCTTAAGGAAATAAAAAAAAAATTTAAAATCATGTCCACATGAAATATACAATATACGCAGTACTAAAATCAGAAATGGATAGGAAAAGGTATTTATTTTTAAATCGTAGCATGTTTCCAGTTCAACGAGTACGAAATATAAATGGGGAAAAATAATATAATACAATACACAAGGACTAAAACAAGAAATCAAAATTGATAAGAAATCATTTTTATTTTTAAAATCGCCACATATTTTTATAGGTAATCGAGTATGCGAATTATAAAGATATATGATTCTATGTTTAGTATTTTAAAGTATGGTGAGTTAATTATAATTAAATTAGAATAATCATATAAACTAAAAGCTCGGTAAACATTGATAAACATATGAAACATAAATTTCTATTCTGCATCTTAATATCATAAAAATTGACTAAATTGTCATTTTATTTTCAAATTACTATTATTATTATTATTAATAGAGTAAATATATTAGTTAAATATAAATAAAGTTAAAGAAATATGTAACAAAATTCATTTGTTCAGCTTATCATGGAAATTCTTAACTTGTAAATAACTCCTCTTATATTACCATGGGCCAATACCATGACATAATACGACATACCTAATATTATATGTAATGATATGATATTTTCTATAATTAATTAATTGAATATAAATTAAGAGGGAAGTAAAAATACAAGTAAATTTCTTTAGGAAATAAAAGGTTAATTTAAGATCATGCCCACATGAAAGAATACAATATCGAAATACTAAAACAAGAAATTGATAGGAATTTTTTGTTTTCTTCAAATTGCCCCATGGTTCCGTAGGTAATCAAGTTTGTGAATTATAAAGTTGTATGGTTCTATGATTTTAGTATTGAAAAGTGTGTTTTGTTAATTATAATTAAATTTGGATGATCATATAAAGTAAACATGTCTGTGAATTATAAAGATGTACGGTTCTATGATTTTAGTACTGAAAAGTGTGTTTAGTTAATTATAATTAAATTAAGATGATCATATAAATTAAATGATTGGTAAACATTGATAAACTTAAATCAAAATTACATCTTCCATTATACATTCTCAATATCATTAAAGCATAGCCTAACACATATTATATTTTTAATTATTTATATATTATAAAAATAATTAAATATATTAGTTTAACATAAATACATTTAAAAAAAACATGTAATAGTATTCATTGATTCAATTTTTTTTATTTTTATTTTTTGGTACAAGCCATCAACCTCGAAATCTTTTCTTCAAGGTGGAATTATTATACATATACATTTCTATGTCAGAGAGAGGGAGTTTGAGTTATATGCATTTATTTCTATTCTAGGTCACAACACTACTCATAATTTGGGGAAGTAGGAAGAATATGTGTTAGATGGGTGAATTCTCTGATCTATGAAGTGGAGTTCTTGTTTTCTTTCACTACACATAATTTGTCGGAGTGGTAAGAATACTTGTTAGATGGGTGAATTCTCTTATCTATGAAGTGGAGTTCTTGTTTTATCTATGCGGCTACTACATCTACAGAATTACATTTTGAAATGACCACAATGAATCTAATTACTTTCATTATATGGGATATATCTAGCCTTCCCATTTACCTTTCTCCGAGCTTGCAAAATTTATGATATGTGTCAACTTATCCATTGTTGGCATGAATGTGAGTCTCATGTGGAATTATGTTTATTTTTACTAGGTGAGATTGATAGACTTTGTTTCCCTATTTTGCAAACAAGTATCCCACTCCTTTGTAGGATTTAAATTAACACATTCATTTGTATGTAAATAAATTGCTGCGATGTTGTCAAAGTTACTTATAATTGTTGGTATTTCTTTATATGGAACCGAATACATACTAAAAATATTACATCCAATAAAAGTGTTGAATGTATGGAAAACAGCATGAACATATAAAATTTCAATGTGTAAAATGTGATGCAATTATTGAAATTTCCTATTGAACATAGATTAATTTGGGTATGCCTTTTTGGGTGATGTTTTTAAGGACATGTTTTGACATGGATTGTAGCCACAAACTGTGGGGGTATTAACTTCCAGATCATACCTATAAAATATGGTTTCATTTCTCAACTGAATGAACGGTGTCATATTAAGGAATTTCCTACTGAATTTTAGTGGACAACGTGCTTTAGGGCTTCGACTCTAGTAAATTCAACTTCACCAAAGTAGGCGAGGAAGACGTGTTTTTCAATTTTGAAGAAAGTGAGCAAAAAAAATTTTGGTACTTGGAAAAATTCCCTATCTTTGATAGTCCAAATCTGATTACCATAAATGTAAGCATAAATAGCGAGGATGGAAACACCTTTTGATGCAGTGTTCGGGGTTTTGAGTGCACTTTCATGCACTTCTCATGTTATTGTTTCTTATACTGCAGCTGAGTCCAATTGAGTGTGAGAATGTGCTTCTTGAGTATTGGACTGCTTGCCTAAAGAAATTAACCATGATAGCTTGTTGTTAGAATTTAATTTGGTTGTCGAGGCTCGGAACCCATTTTCTCGTCATGGGTACAAGAGCCTCTGAGATTTTACAACTATAAACCAACTCCAATTCCACTTAACTCCACTATTTTAGTTGCAACATTTGACTCTTTTTGGATTGAAACAATTTCGGTGGAACTTTTGAATAGAAATAAGAGGAGGTTAAATATTTCATTCTTTTTATTTTTTTCGATTCGATAACAAATTTGTAAACTATAGAGATATGATTACCACTGTGATATCTAAATATTGTGAAAATTGGCATGATGAATTAATGAAGAAAGGTTATTACCTCAACATTCCTCTCCTCATTGAAAAAGCACCCAAAGAAAGTACCATGAAGGTCTAAGAAACGCGGGGTCAATATTATGGAGCTTCTCGACTATCCTGTGAGGGTATGTTTTTTCAAGGGGGTAATACTTCGGAGGATATCTCCAATGATTTGGTAGTGTTGTCATATGTCTTCAGATAAAAACATACCATACACTATTCTCATTGAAAATTGGTGGCAGAAAGGGTTTTTTGTTTCCTTAGGTATATTGCAGTAGCATATTACCAATATTTGTTCCTCCCTCATGCAGCAGTGTAGTTAACATTAATGGTTATGTTGACACTTGTTTCTTTTAATAAAGTGTATAATCCTTTTTTATATTACTAAACATTTCTGAATTATGTATACAACTAATGCTAAGTAGAAAAACAAGCTTTGGGAGAAGTGGACTAGGATATATTAAACACTCAAGTTAATATTGTTATATGGCAAAACATAAATGGTAAGTTCATTGCAAAAGGAGGATAGCCCTATATACAAGGTTTGAGAAATAGTCCAGGAAATGTTTAAATAAATGGCTTCTTTGGGGGTTCAAAGTTTTTGGGTTAGAAATAGCATTGTCATAGCTTTGCTGAAGACATGTATAATATACTATTGTAATGTACTTAGTGGTTGGAAAGATGGCATTTGATGCACATTTTCTCCATGTATTGTTATGAGACTCTCCAAATGAGGGATTTTATTATAATTGCAAAACCACTAACCAAAAATATAGTTCAGTGGATATGTAAGACCCGGTTTTATCATTTGGTTATATTCACAAGACACTTGTTTTTCCCCTTGGTTAAGGATTCATACATCTATGTGGAAGATCTTGCTAGCTCTCACAAATTTTGGTTCATTTTTACTATTCCAATAAAATATAAATACCATCATAACTACCTAAAATTGGGCTAATATATTACTTATACCTAATAGTATTAACTAGACTATTACAAAACATTTTAAACAATCATTATCTTTGCAAATCTCGAAAACATAGAACCCAAAACGCTAAAAAATATCATCAAGAAACTGTTCAACAAACCAATAAAGTAGTGACCGAGGTTATTGAGAATCTATATCAAGCTCATAAATTACTATCAAAGAATTTATATGTAAGACAAACACCTCGTCTCAATGTAGAGGATATATTGTTATTTAATTTTATCATATTGAAGCATTTGTAATTTTAAATTTTATTGATATTTATTCTGTGGTTAGATGACTTCTTTTTATTTTTTACTTGTGTTGTTTACAAATCATTAAGCTAGAAACCTTTTATTTGATGCAAAATTCTAATACATATACATTTCTGGGAGAGAGAGAGAGAGAGAGTTTGAGTGATTTGCATTTATTTCTATTCTAGGTCACAACATTACCCATAATTTGGGGGAATGGGAAGAATATGTGCTAGATGGGTGAATTCTCTAATCTATGAAATGGAGTTCTTTTTTTCTTTCTATGCAGCTACTACATTGATAGACTTACATTTTCGAATGACCATACTAATGAAAATTATTCTTCATTTTATGGGTTATATTTGCCTTCCCATTTACATTTCTTTGAGCTTGTAAAATTTGTGATTTGTGCCAATTTCTCCATTGTTCGAATGAATGTCAGCCTCCAATGGAATTCTAATGGGTTTTACGAGGTAAGATTATACACTTGTTTTCTCTATTTTTTAGATAGGTATCCCACTCCTTTGCAGGATTTAAATCAATACCCTCACTTTCTCACCTTTTATATTCATTGCTATGTAAATAAACAATTTAGCTATTGTGAGAGTTACAAAGAATTGTTGGAATTTTTTTAGACATAGGAACCTAAGACATGCTAAAAATATTGCATCCCTTAAAAGCATTGAAAGTATGGAAAATTGTAGGAACATATAAATTTGATGCAAAACGTGATGCAAATTCTTGAAATTTCCTGTTGAACATACATTAATTTGGTTATGCGTTTTGGGGTGATGTTTTTATGGACACACTTTAACATGGATGCTATCCGCAGACTATGTAGGGGTAATAAATTGTAGATCAACCCAGACGAATATGGTTTCATCGCTCAACTGAATGAAGGACATCATGTTAAGAAATTTCCTACTAAATTTCAACTATAGGTGGTATTGTAGGGCTTCGACCCCAGTAAGTTCAACTTAACCAAAGTAGGGCAGAAAGAGACGCTTCATGCCTTTGAGAATCCAAATGTGTGTTCCATAAATTTAATTAGAAATAACGATTATGACAACACCTTTTCATGCAGTGTCTGAGTTTTTTTTATTGTTCATTGATGCACTTCTAATGTTATTCTTTTCTATACTACAAGTGAATCCAATTAAATAGGGGCATGTGGTAAATATGCCTAGAGTATTGGAATGCTTTCCCCGATGTATTTACCATGATAGTTTATCCTTACCTTTACTTTTGGTTTTCGAGGCTGGAAATCCAATTTTTCGTCTTGTTACAATAGCTTCGGATCTTTTGCAACTATAAACCATCTACATTTCCACCTAAGTACACTATTTTAGTTGCAACATGTGACTCTTTACACATTGAAACTGTTTTGGTGCAACTTTTGAACATAAATAAAAGGTTAAATAATTCATTGTTTTAATTTTTTTTATTCAATAACTTATTTTGAACTGTACATATATGATTACAACTGTGATATCCTAAAATTGTACAATTTGATGTAATGAATCAATGTGGAATGATTATTATCTTAACGTTCTTTCCTGCACCCACAAAAGGAGTACCATGGAAGTCTGAGAAGGTGGGACAATATCTTGGAGCTTCTTGACTATCCTATGAGGGGCCTCGTTTTTGAAGGGGGTAACACTTTGGAGGATCTCTCTGATGTTATTGGTAGTGCTTGCATTTGTATTCAACATAACAACATACCATACAATGTTCTCATTGCAAATTGCTGCAAAACAATTTTTTCATTTCGTCAGGTATATTGTAATAGCATATTACCAATATTTGTTCCTCCCTCATATAGTAATGTAGTTTGCATTGATGGTTGTCTTGACACTTGTTTCTTTTTATAAAGTATAGAATCCCTTTTTATATTACTAAATATCTTCAAATTGTTTATGTAACTAGCATTATGCAAAAAAACGGGCTTTGGTAGAAGTGGACCAAGAGATATTAGATACTCAAGTTAATCCTTCTATGTGGAAAAACATGAATGCATTTAAAAACTTAAATGGTAAGTTGATTGCAAAAAGACAATACCCCTATATACAAGGTTTCGGAAATAGTCCCGGAAACGTTTAAATAAATGGCTTCTTTGGGGGTTCGATGTTTTTGGCTTAGAAGCATATCACTAATGAACATTGTCGTACCTTTGATGAAGACATGTATAATATACCATTGTTGTACCTTTGTATAAGACATGTATTATGAAATTTACCATTGATTCGAATTGATATTTTTTAGAAATATAGATTTGAACCAACATAATTAAAATAATGTATATTAAGTGATAAGCCCATAGGGCTTTGGATTGACGTTGAATGGGTGCACTGTTAAGGCACTCCTTGTGATAGGTTACTCGTTCGTGGGTGCTTACCTATAAAAAAACATTTATTAAGTAATAGATAATAATAATAGCATTTAATCATTAAAAATTAACTATAAGATATAATGAATAATAAATAAATAGATAAATCTCAATAGTATAGTAAAAGGAATTATAAAACAAAAAAAATTAGGTATGTGGGGAGAGTAAGAAAAACACAAAAACAACATTGGATAAGAAAGCGAGTTAAGAAATTGGATAAAAAACCCTAGTTAAAAAATTACCATGAGGGCTTTTAGAATAAATTAAATTTGAATTGGCCCGCACTTCTTTTCATTCCCGGCAACAAGGATTCCATCATCGTGCAAGTTGAAATCAGATTCTAAATTTCAAGAATCAAATATTAACACGCAAAATCAAATACTGGGGATTCATGTAACAGATTTGAGAGATGGGGTGATTGTGCAAAACAAGTGTCACGCACAAGTAGATGTTGACCGTAACGGAGAGTGAGAAAATGATCTCCAAATATATGATTCTGAAATACATTAGTTGAAATAGCTCAAAACTAAATATTAGAGAGTAAAATGAGTATTTTTTTTAGGAATGACTCATCGCTCACTTAGAATACTCACTAGAAATTTACCATAATGACCTATGACTACAATTGACTAGTCTATCATTAGAAATAAAATGGAATAAAAGGAACTTGTATCTTTCTCAAAACACAACTTCTTAATGTGAATAGTGGGTTTTAATGTTTAGTAATGCACCCCAATTTGAAAAATATCTAGGTTGTTTTGAGTTTGAAGAGCTGGCACTTTTTGCCTTATGGACCATTGAAAAGGTCAAAAATGTGAAGTTGAGGTGTACCTTTGTATTCTAGTGCGAAAATCGTTTTACTACCCATATTTTTGATGTCATGATGAATTGTAATATTTAAGTTTTTTGAAAATGTTAACACAAGTAATGGATCACCCTCATTATTTGTCGAGAATGAAGTGGGGCTCTACTATATAATTTTGATCATGGTTGTGCTTTGTATGAATGTGTTGACATCACAATTTCAAATGACAGGAATGGAAGATTCCTATATGTGATTGGTTCTCTAATTTCCATGCTAAATTGTAGATGTAATGCATACCACTCTTTGTAAAAAGGATGATTTCAAACTTAGTGATGACATGAATATAAACATGATGATATGCACTTTCGATCCTAGAATATGTGGCTAGCATGACTTATAAAGGTGTAAATTCTGATAGTATCCGATGTGCTGTAATCTTCAAAAATTGTAGGGAGGCTTGGGAACATGTATTCCATAATACGTAGAAATCATTTTGGGAAATTCCATCTCGAGATAGTTTAATTAAAATAATTAATTATTTTTAATGGGTCCCTAAGTCTAGGCTTAGGAAATTAAAATAATTAAATGGTATTAATCAATCTATGGGTGAAACTTCAAGAAGAAGACGAGGATCAATAAAAAATTATTTGAGCTATTGATTAGAATCTAATCTGGGTCATTAGTTCTCAACTGAATGATTATAAGAGCAGGCTTACTCAGAAGTTGGAGAGAACATCGAGTAAGATATCAGAGATAAAATTTCTGAAGGAAGTGACGCAACAGTTACCAAAGAGAGATTCGAAGTGGTTTCTTGCAGTGAGAGGCAGAGATAGTATTTGGAAGAAAGTTTTTCCAGATCTGAGGAGTGCATAGTAGAGACAAAATGTACTCCACAGAAATGCTGACACAGTGAAGAGAGGCAGTGCATACCTTTAGAGGGAGATTCGTATTTAATGAGGAGAAGTTGAGTTTTAGAGGAAGAAGATAGAGTGGGAGCCTGGAGAGCCAAAAGATATATTTCCCAAAGTAGAAGCTAATCATGAGTAGAGGGAGAGAGCTACACTTGTCCCAGCAGGCTGACAAAAAACTGATTAAGCTGATGAAAAGGCAGCACAGAGGCAGCAAGGGGCAGCGCATCTTGAGCTAAGGTTAGTGTCGGATTACCAATGGAAGTGGGAAGTTTCTCACTAGATGTTTTTCATATGTTTTCTCTACATGGATTGTTAGTTCTAAAGCATCCATAGATTTGTACTTAGATTACTACTCCTTAATCATGCAAACCCTTAGTTACTGCACTAGTTTTCCCACACTAAGTTTTTCTGGGGACATTTGTCCAAAAATAATTGTGTACATGTGTGTGATAATTATTTCTCATTTGTCTTGTATTTAGTTTCCACCGTTTGTTTTTGTGTATGTTGTAGTGTATTTAATTCAATATTTGTTGTAGCACACAACAAGTAAATTGTTTAATCGAATTAACAATAAGAAGAATTAACATTAGTTGTTGTAGTAGGAATAAACTAACTAAATATTCACATGGTATAACGAAACAAATCATGAACAAAAGAGATCAAAGCAGAAAGGAAGAGGAATTCGAAATTACTGCAGAGGTATCAATTCGAAACACCAAAGGCAGCGCAGTTCTTGGGCTAAGGAGGTCAAAGTTTTGAGGAGAATTTGATTTTTCAGAGTGAGTTGATTGAGAAATTTATCTCCAAATCAAAGCTTTCAAGAGGTAGAAGTGAGCAGCATACGTTTTCTTGTAGAGCATATCTTCAACTAGGACGCAAATATTTTGTAGTAGCTATTGTTAAAATAGCGTCAGTGGGGTGAGAAGAAGACACACGTAAGGGACTTCTTCCTCAAAGGACTTCCAGCCAAGAAATCTGAATTCTCATTTGCTAAGTAGCCGGAGGGAGCCCAAGATCTACTAACTCCAACATGGGGACCGTAGGACAACCCAGTAGCAATGAAAAGGAGAGAGGAGGCAATTTGACATTTCACTGGCAAACATGGCAGCTCATGGGCTGTGAGATTAGGATCAGTTCGACGGTGCATCCAACTATGTGATCTGCAAGACAAGGATATCATGCCTTCTAGATGAGAACAATAGCAAAACCTATGTTAACTATAGAAAATATTGTAGATTCACAACCTCATGCAATGTACTAAAGCACATGAGAAGAATCTACTTCTACTTTCAAATAGTGGAAGCCAATAGATCGATCAAAACAATATGAACAAGAAGAAGATAAATCAATATGAAGTGGTAGTTGGTAAATATGATTAGGGGGTTGGAGCTCTCTTATGGTGGGTACCGGTAAATGAGATCAGGGGATTGGATTTCCCTTCTAGTGGGTGTTGGAGAATGAGAGAATATTGTATCCTTGTGTAGGTGGGTGATTGCGTACTGGTAATAGTATGTGCCAATACAAGATTGTAAGATGTTTTCATTTATAATAAAGGATGAAGACAAAGAGAACAATAATGATGGTTTATACACATTGAGTTTCCACCTAAAAATTATGGTCTCCTCATGTGTTGCTATGATGATTATGTATGATGGTTTATTTTGTTTTTACTTCTCATGGATACTTTTTAATTAAATATTAATGAAGTGATGATACACTCGTTAAAGTAGAACAAATGTCAAAATATAAAAATAGTTACTTAATTGAATATATGTAGTTGTCCTTCTTCATTGGTGCGTACATACAATGTTTTACTTAATGAGCATACAAAAATATAAATAAGAAATTGAAAGGTTTAAGCGAGTTTTCAAATATTGATTCACCCCCACCCCCTCAGTATTTTTCCCAACAAGGGTTTCCCCTAGAATAATGAGCTAGTAGTTGTTCATTGAGAAGACAAGTGGCATGCGATTTTAGCGCTGGACAATGGGTGTAGGTTTGTCTTTGGCAGTGGATTCTAGACTTCCTAAGAAGGAGGTGAATCCTAGTACTACTTTGAAAGTGGACGTGTGAGCCTATAGATTCCCTTGTTGCTTATATGGGCACCATATCCTTTTATTTTTTGGTTAATTAAATGTACATATGTATATATGTTTATATTATTGTAAATACTCTATCGATTTGTGGTTAAAGCTCCATAGAAAGTATGATTATTTGCTAGTTGAAGAAAATGTTCATGAGTATATGTGGTTCTGATTGTATGTATTGTAATGAGTTGTGTTATAAAGATCTAGTATGGTTGTCATGTTTTCATTAAGAAGTCATTATAAATACTGTAATGAATTGGGTTATAAATCTCTATGGGTAGTATGTTTCAGTTTTTAGTGGTCTTACTGGTTATAGGTGTCATTAAACAACAAGGATGGTGTTCCCCTAAGGGGGAGTGTTATGTAATAACCCTGGATAAAAATACACGTAATAAAGTTAATAAAGGAAAAAATAAGACAAAGCATGGGACACATATCCCAAGGCGAATATTGGGAAAACAATCCTAGGTATTTATTTGGTTTATTATGGCTAAAACAAATTGGAAAAGGAAATGGTAAAGGAAAAGAGGCACTTATTGACATTTATTTATGAAAATAATGGAAAATAGGAGAAAATAAAGGTGAAAGGTCACATATTTTCATGAGAATGAAATTTAAGGAAAAATAGAGGAAAATGGGGAAAATAGAGGCCTTAATTATAAATGGGCTTTTGAGGATCAGTTCATGTCATTTTTCAATGTTAGATTTTTGCCATCTTTATCTTGGAGCTCCCTTATATTTCTTTCTCTCTCACACTCTTCCATACTTAGATTTTTCTTGGAGCACAATGGATTTGGAGAAAGAAGGCAATGGAAAGTAGGAAAGTGCAAGGGGACAATGAGATCAATAGTTACATAATAACTTCCCTTCTCTATATGTATACCATAATCCCCTTTGAAAATAACTTCCCTCATGTCCATCTGTTATCACATTGAACCTTGGGATTATATGTTAGATGATTGGAGAATGTTCAACATTTCGATTATCCTAGGTGAAGGTAGTTGGAAGGAACGATCTCGAGATGTACGCAGATGTTTTATTCAAAATTTGCTTTTAGTTTTCATTACTTTTTAGATGAATGGAGAGTTGAAGTTCCTGAAGCAGAAGTTTTCTTTCAAAAAGATAAACCTTTATAGGCATTTTATTATAGTTTAGAAATTCATTTCAAGGCCAAAGCCTGGCGTAGAAAGATACATGAGGCCACGAGAGCTCAATATGAAATTAGTAGATTGTGATTTTCATGGCCTTTGCCAGTTCCTAATTGGGCATGTTTAAGAGAATGAGATTGAGCTAGTCAAATTTTAAACCCCATGCCTACGTAACTGATCTGAAATGATCATTAACTAAACCTAATGTAGAATTGATTGATAATTAATGATTTGAATGTTAGCTGATAGTGTGGAAATCGAGGCAATCTGCTTGAGAAGACAACTTTACGACAGTTGATTAAACATAATAAAGATACATAAAAAAAATTGAAACAGTAAAAACACAGTGATACCAGACATCAAGATTGATGACGGAGTTCATCCCTGATGGCCTACATCTCCATTTCCACTTTCAAGATGGGGGACCGTTTTTACTAGGAATGAAAAGAATGTATTGGTTACACAGAGATTTGATCAGTTTTAATGTGCACCCAGGCACCTCTTATCACTGTCATCAGATATCCCTCTGAACCAGCTTTCCAACGCATCTTACGGATTCTAATTCTCACATCGGATGCTCCTATAACACCAAAAACATGACTGCCTACGACCTCCAGAAAGTGCCAGCAAAAAGTCAAAAAACCACTCTTCTCATCAATGAAGGAAAACTTCACCTTTTACAAGCCTTTAGGTTCATGAAAACCACCTTGGTTGAATTCAGGGTGAATTTGGTTGCCTCAGGTTGAGTTTTAAAACTTGATCTTGTGGTTCCATGACACCTAGGCTAGGTTTATTGACCATCGCATTAGTTGTATTAACAACTTCAACAAAAGAACCATAAATAGTTTTATAATAGCCACAAGACTGCTCGTGATTTACTAACCGGTTGGAGGAGATTGACCGCCTGCATGTGAACGGTGCAGTATAACCGCAACCTGACATCTGTCAGCTATCCTGATAGTTCCAGTGCTGGCTTCGTTAACCACCTGCATGTGACAACTGCCCAGCGGTTACATTTGGCAGCTAACCTCTGACGTGGTTGCAATCAAGGCCTGTGGTCTTGGTTTTATATTTTTTTTACAATGTGTTAACATATGAATATAGTCTGAGAGTTATATGCTCATAGGTTTACGGGTTTAGACATAGGAAATGATTCATTAGGTATAGAATTAGGCTTTCATACATGGTTTAAGGCTTAGGTGTTAGGTTAATGCACTTAGGGTTTAGGTTTTTAGCATGGTTTGTTTTAGGTTTAGGTTTCACAAAATAACCTATGTACCTTTTCTTCATCAAAAACTGACATTTGTACCAATATCATAGGACGATAAGCTATGTCGACAAATCATATCAAACCCCGCAAAGTGGATGACAACCCATAATGATGATCAATCTGTGAGGCAACGACACGACACATGTTATCGACCAATCCTAGCAGAACTGTTGATGGACACAAGTCGACAGCTAGGTACAAACCAATATCCACTCAACGCCATATATACCATAAACATTACGTGAACAACCTAATCCATAACCAACATTGTCAAACTGTCGAATCTTAACAGAATTGACGACAACGCTAAATATTGACGATGACACTTAAACACTTGTGCAACTGAATCAATGGAATTCTCCTCGATACTTCCTCTCCACTTGAAAGATTTTGGACCACAAAAGTTTGACTAAAAAAATAGTTTGACTAAAAAAATAGTCAGTGACCTGTTTCATCCATCTGCGGTATGAACAACTTATGATGATGTGAAAGCAACCTGTTATCAACATGGAAATTGATTTCTTTCCACTAAGAACCATGAGTTAGTGATTCAGAATATTTGAAAATAGTCTCTACTGGATGATGTTTAATACCGTCAATATGTATAAGCAATCTATTTTTCATAATGATAGAGACAATCAAATCTATACTTGATATCAAGCTAGCTACTTGAATTGACATACTTTTCTACTTCCTATTTACTAAGTGAATTTGCTGCAACTTAGTTTGTCTTTGAAAGTATTGATTTAGCTGTTGATTTGTTTGAATCACTTTTTCTTCATTTATTACCTTATGTTTCGATTGATTAGCCATCCTAATGGGTAAGGTCTTCGATGATTTTGTCTTTCCAAACGCAAACTTTTAACTAAATATTCAGAGATTAGATTCGCCTGTGATCCACTGTCAAACATTGTATCTATCTTTGTATGCTTAGAAGTTTTCCTTATGGTAAACAAATCAACTCTCTTATCCTCATGTGGAGGATTTATGTTAGATGAATATGCAATATTTTTCGATCTTGAACTAATGTTGGAGGTTTTACCTATCATAACCATGATGGTTATCCTCCTTTCATCACCTGAATCTAAACCTAGATCTTGCTGGACTACTGCAATTGCCTTCTTTTCATTCTTCTCCTTAAGGAACCTTTTGGGCTTAATTTCTAGATAAAGTTTCTAGCACTTCAATTCATCATGACTGATTCTCTGGAAATGAGAACACGTCGGTCTTTCCTTCTGAACAATCATTGATTTCTTCCCCTTTGAATTGTTCTTCCCCTTAGTGTCACTGGAATCTTTGGTTTCCAACTCTTTGGATGACTACGATGAAAAATTGAATGGTCGGCCACCTGATTCAATATGTATGACCTAAACACGCACCTCGTCAAAATGTATGGCCTGAACAAATACCACATACCTAATATTATATGTGTTGATATGATATTTACTATAATTAATTAATTTATGATAAATTAAGAGGGAAATAAAAATACAAGTAAATTTCTTTAGGAAATAAAAGGTTAATTTAAGATGATTCCCACATGAAAGAATACAATATAGAAATACTAAAACAAGAAATTGATAGGAATTTTTTGTTTTCTTCAAATTGCACCATGGTTCCATAGTTAATCAAGTCTGTGAATTATAAAGTTGTATGGTTCTATGATTTTAGTATTGAAAATTGTGTTTAGTTAATTATAATTAAATTCGGATGATCATTATAAATTAAACGAGTCTGTGAATTATAAAGATGTATGGTTCTATGCTTTTAGTATTGAAAAGTGTGTTTAGTTAATTATAATTAAATTAGGATGATCATATAAATTAAACGATTGGTAAACATTGATACACATATCAAAATTACAATATCATAAAACATAACTAAATTATTATTTTACTTTTTAATTATATTATTATTATTAAAAGAATAAATATATTAGTTGAAAGAATAACTTCGGGGTAAATCACATGTAGACAGACATTTGTCGACGAGTTTCGAACCAACTAGTGTGGTTCATCGTCAGGACAAGTTGAAGAAACAGAAAGAG
>APFE030674646.1:87011-116868 GCA_000404065.3 Pinus taeda | reverse complement strand
TTAGAAAAGAGTGAGAGCAAACCCTAGACCTAATGCCTAGTGACCAAATTTTGCTTGAAAACTCTTTGAAATGAAAAAATTTGACCTTAACACTCTGAAACCACTTTGTAAGAGCACATTTGATCACTGGAGGAAGGCTGGAAAGACTGACACTAACAAGGCGGAGAGGCAAAAAATGCAAGGCAGCCAATCCACCATTGAAATGTTTGTCGGGAGAAACACCAGAGCAAGGCCCCCTAAGGGGGGATCAACTCACTCCACTCCCGTTAAATAATGAGACTAGTCTCTTGGAATTGTAAAGGCTTGGGAATCCTGCAAAATCTGAAGCAGTTAAAGACCTTCTGAAAATAGAATTGTTATCGGGAAATCTAGTATCCATTCAGAGCTATTAGTCCCACTAAGACAGGTAGCTATCTTAGAAACAAACTAACTAAAGTTACTTGTATTTTCCTTTATGAGAAGTAGATGAGAGAGAATCAGAGAGTACCAATCTCAATCTTTAGCTTGTCTCCTT
Source organism: Pinus taeda (assembly GCA_000404065.3). NCBI lineage: Eukaryota > Viridiplantae > Streptophyta > Pinopsida > Pinales > Pinaceae > Pinus > Pinus taeda. The sequence goes on along the minus strand of APFE030674646.1, from coordinate 116,354 downwards.
GCCTATTTTCTCTCCCCTCTAATAGATCTTTGTCGTTCCTCCCTTGCTTGTCTCGCTTCAAAGAGCAACTATAAAGTCAAAGCAGCATGATACCATCAAAGCACAGAGATCTACAATCATAAACAATATAGGAACAGATACATATTGACCACACAAATGCATATATCAACTCAAATATACAAGAATGTGGAGGAAAGCTCAAATATATTTATTGATAGAAAGAGTAGAAGAGAGGATTACAACCCATTGATCTGACCCAACGTCATCCTCCCAGCATGAAAGCCCTTCTTCACCTCATGAAAAGCTTAGATCACCCAACACTATGATGTTCCACAAAGAAATCAACAACACTTCCTTACAAAATACAAGATTCAAGCCTCTAGATCTCTGGGATGAGAGATCCATATATATATGTTTTTAGGGGGGTGAGTCAGCTTCTGGGATTTTGATTAGTGTCCTGTCTCTAATAGTTCTTGTTTCCACTTGGAGATTCATGATCACTTACTCATCCCTGGGCGAATTCAGAGAGGCAAGTGTCACAGGAGAAGTTTCTGGAAGATTCCATGATCATCCACCTTGCAAACTGTCTTGCCATTTCTACTCTCGCCATCGTACCCTACAGAAGGGCTTTCAGTATGATCACACTTTTTCAGTGGGAGGTGGATCACACCCTTAGCACTGAGCGTCTGTATGGTTAGTTTTTGACCAGTCTGAGTTAGTTTCCATGGAGAACTTCTGGGAGATGATGTAGTCACAACCTTGTTCCTTGAGGGTGGTGACAACACTTTTAGGGACTCAGAATCCTTGTTTATGACATATATTGATTGGGGTTTGTGTGCCAAAATATGTCTATAACAGTTGCCCCCTAAAGCATGAGTTGTAAATCTTTATGTCGCAGTGAACTGTTTTTCATTAGGATCCTATGTTTTTCGAACTAGAAGTTGACCTATAATAAGATACAATACAATGCATTATCTTCATAATATTTTCATGATCTAGCTGAGGCGGGCATTCCCATGCTCAGCTTTATAAATTCATTCTCATGTACATAGGACAAACAACCGTTTGTGTGGTAGACTAATGATTCTGGTAGAGCCATCATCCTTTGGTTTGGATGATTATCTGTGTAGCAATGATGTACATTTGATGTCTTTATTTTCCTGAATATATCTCAGCCTGGATGGATGAAACTAGATCCGAGGTCTTCAAACTTGTTCAATCTTTGCCCGAAGTACAAGTCGATCCATGTGAAAAGATGTTTTGAAGTCGAACGTGGAAAGACATCACCTGATTACCAGCCAATGATGTAAGTTGTTAACAGGCACGAGAGGAATCACCAGTAATGATGATGATCCTCAAGGTATGATAGTACAATTCATGTGGTGTGGAAATGTGACTTGGCATCGAACACCATGCAAAATCTTTTGTTTGAAGGCCATTGATGTAAACTTGTCGCTAGAAGTGAGAAACTTGCCATTGAGGCATGCAAGCTTCAAAGTACTGAAAGGGTTGTTCCTAGATCGACTTCTTGGATAATGATCTGATGTCGACAAGAAGTGACCCGTCGTAGGAGGGCATTAATGAATCCCACATCTATGACACAAAACGGAGCAAATGATTTTGTGGAGGTGAAAATGATCTGATGATACAGGGTTCAGGGTGGCGGTCATGAAAGAATGAAGCGTGAAGGTATTGCAGCGGATGAGAGACAAGATGGGTTGGTGAATTTTCTAAGTGACTTCTCTTGAACATATCGGTGACACTGAAATGGATTGGTAGTGTTAACCCCAAAAATGGATGGTACGGTGGACCAATGGTAATATGACCGGTGAACGAAATAACCCAACCCGACTCAATCATGCTGATGGAGTGAAAGTGTCATGTTCAAGAGCGACTTGCTACAAATAAAGTTTCTTCAAGTTTTCTTCCCAACTTTTCCCCAGTCATTGTTGACCAGTACCTCTTTATTTTTGTCAAGCTTGAGGAGGATAACATATGCTTGTTCTATAATCTACCCTTTGGACAAACCCGTCGCTATGTTTTAACGAGCCTAGCGACAATGAAACTCGTTCTTGTCTGCATGGACAAGTTTGTCGCTATTGGTTTTAACGAGTTTAACGACAAAGATAACTCGATCCTTTTTCAATTTTAGAGAGTTTGAGAAGGGACGGAAAGGAAACTCCAGTAATACTTTTTCATCATATAATCCCTTAAGTCCGAAAAAACATAAAATAATACGAAAGGGATGAATTTTCGATAGTTTTAACGAGCCAAACAAGAAAAGCGCTCGATCTTTTTGTGTAATGATCCCTCCGGTCCAAAAAGATTAAAATCTAGAGGAGGGATAATACTTCTGATCGTTTTAACGAGCTGGAGAGGCCAATTTCTTAGAAATCTTTTCATATTTTACGAGTCAGATGAAAAGAGCTTAAAGGAGACTCATTTTTTGAGTAACGAGTGATATTTTCGGGTAGCAGATGGTTCCAGGTAAGGTTTGGAACTTTCCAATCACGACAGTGTAAAGAATATGGCTAACAGAATCACTCATCACAACAGTTACTCAAAAGGGATAAACAATCAAATTGAGGCATATGATCGGCTAAAAACAGAGGGAGGTGATGGTAAGAACATGACCAAGGCTCAAAAGCTGATGATAATGTGTTCACAATGGTTATTTACCGAAGGTGTGTTCATTTTTTAATGAGCTTAAACTCTAGTGGAACATATGCTCATTGCTTAGGTTTAATTTTTAATGAGCTTGAACTTCACGTAAAACTGCTCGTGATAATGGTCATTGATATTCGATTCAATGGGCGGATATTTATTTGATTATACCCAGAAAATCCATCCATAAACGAAAAGATTTCGCATCTGGCGCATTCATCAATTATCTAGTCGATGAAGGGTGTAGGGTAGTTGTCCTTTGGACAAGCTTAATTTACATCCCTATAATCGACGCACACTCCGATATTTCCTTGTTTTTTCATCATAAGAACAATATTTGATACCCAATCGGTTAGAGGAACCGGGTAAATGAAACCAACATCGAGAAGTTTTTCAACTTCTGCCTTGATGGTAGCGGCTTTCTTCGGGTGCACCTACCAAAGCCATTGTTGTACTGGTTTGACATCTGGGTACATCTTAATTTCATGTTCAACTATGCTTGAGTCAATGCCTGGCATTTCTTCATAAGACCATGCAAAGACATCTCTGAACTCGCAAAAGAGAGCGTAATATACTTCTAGTTTTGAAGAAGAACAAGATTTGCCGACATGAATATTCTCTACAACATCTGGTTTGGTCGAAATATTTATGGCAATAGTTTCTTCAATATTTGACAGGTTTCACTCAGAATCCACCGTATTTACAGTATTTGATAGGAAATAAAAAATTGAAGGATGATTAAGGTCGCTGGAACAATCTTCTTCGTAATATGGAAGACAGGAATGATGGTGGTAATCCTCCCATGGTGCCCCCTCTATCATCATTGATTGAATAATTTCTTCATCTGTAGAATGTACATGCGACCAAGTATCTGAAGAGGTACCATATTCCTTAGACCTATCTATCCAAACGCTCGATGAGCGTTGATTTGGGTTTGCCTCCCATGCCGAAAACATTGATTGCTACAATATTTTTATTGGGCTTGGAGGCAATACCTGGTGATGATCCATGCTAATATCGTGTTCGTACATCTTCTGAATAGAAGATACCATATTGCAGGTTCCCACTGTGGCCACTTCCACCAGATTGTTTGGAGGTGGTAGGGAAAAAGTACCCATCAATGTAGAGTCTTTTAGTAGGCCTACTCCGATATTTTGAAGCGACTGAGAGCTTACGTGGATCATCAGAATGCTTCCTGTAACTTGTGAACTGTTGGGGAGAGATTTTTGTTGGTCGACGATTGTAATTCCTCCTTAGAATGGAAATGCAATATTTTTGAAGTATGTCGACACAATGGCAGCCATAGCATAAATCCATGGCCTTCCCAGTAGGATGTTGCAATCGAGGTTTCCATCGATAACTTCAACATCAATTTCTACTGTTTTTCCCCCCAGTTCGACTTGCAAGTTACTTAAAATCCCGTATGGAGTGTATGTTTGTCCATCAAATGCTTTTAACGTCATTGACAATCGCGACAAGGGTGGTGAGCCCAAAGTTTTCCACTAACTCATTGACATAATACATGTAGATGCCCTCTCATCAATAATTGTTCGATGAACAATTTTGTTGAGGGCTTTCACTTGAATAAGGAAAGCGAGTTGAGCTAGTAACTAAGGGTCATATCCTTTATGATTAAAGGCCACAAGATTGGAATCCACTGGGTCAATCCCACCTATTGCTGATAATAGAGCCTACTTCTGGGAGGGGCAATTTTGCAGTACCTCAAGTGTCGACATAGGGGACAGCGATTGGGCCAGGTCCTCTACTATATTATAATTCTGTGCTGCTCTGGCATGAGGATTAAATGTCGATTTGTGTACTACTCCCTTTGGCGGCTTTATCGTTAGCTCAGGAATGATGGATGGCACAACTTCGGTCGAAGTTGTTGTCGAACTACTAGGTTGATCAGTAGCCTTGTTGTTCGACAGCTGTGGATTCCCGTAATCTTTATTCCTTGTCGATATCAAAGCATCATTTTTCTGCTTTGAAATGGACAATGTAAGCACTTGGGATGGGGAAGCATTATCACTAGCAACCAGATTGGTTCCCGGGTTTGGAAATGGATCGGTCAATACCGCTGAGGTTTTTGAATTCTTAAAGAGTTTCTTAAATTCAGCTTTATGTGGACAATCTCTCGTCCAATGATCCTCATCGCATATCTGACACCCCACAGGAGGTTTCCTTTGCCTAGAAGGGTTTGCAGAAGATTTTTCAGGAGACGACTCATCTTGCTTCATCTTTTTCCCTTTCTTTTTATTCTTGCCTCCTGGTTGCTTTGGTTCTTTGCCTTTGTCAGTCGACACAACATTTACCTCTAAGGCGAGAAATTCTTCATTTGCATTTTGACTAGAAACCGTACGAGCTTTCTTTGATGTAGCCTTTATGGTTTTTTTCCTAGTCGTACCTATCACGCCATCTCCAACATGAGAATCTTTGTTTGATTTAGGAGGAGGAGGAATATAAAACTATGGTCTAGGAGCATCAAGGATTTTGTCGTAGAGCGTGCTAGACTGAGTATAAATCAAGTCTAGATATTGTGCACGAGCAATGACTTGCTCTTCAGTGACGACCCCTCCCTTTGCCACATCTTCTGTAATAGAAGGCAAAAATGACTTAATAAACCATTCAGCTTGCAGCTGATCAGGAACATATTTTTTACCATTCTACGACGACACCGCCACTCATGAATATGATCAGATATGTGAGTGGCCGTAATTTGCTTGAAATTGGTAAGAAGCCCTATTCCTATTTCATACCTTATTGGTAACTGAAAATGGGTTAAAAAGGTTGTGCCAAGGGCGCTGAAGTTATCGAATGAAGCTCTAGGCAATTCGATGTACCATTTTTCTGCCGGACCAGTTAACGTTCGCTGAAAAAGGCAAAGCCTAATCGAATCATCATTGAGAGTGTTGGATGAACACCACAAATGAAAGGTCATAACATGCTTCGATGGGTCTTCACCTGGATTTCCAATAAATTTAGGAATATCTGACGGAAGTTTATGAGGAATCACTGGCCGCCAAGGGGCATAAGCAATTGGATCGTTTGTTAGCCGATTTAGATCTGGTAACTCTAAAGTCGCCACGAAGGCCAACTGTTGATTCAGGTTCGGCGAAGCATACCCAGGATAAGATGGGATCGCCTGAGCAGTGGGTCTTTTCATACCAGCATAATGTATTTGATGCTGGTAACCTTGGTAAGGTTGTTGGGCATAACCATTATGATATGATTGATGTTGACCATTTTGAATATACGGTTGCCCATTACCCACAAAGCTTTGTTGCTCAGGTCACGAGTAAGCTTGTTGGAATTGCGGTTGTTGATAATGTACCAGCCATGGTTGTGAAGCCATTTGCCATTGTCCAATACTAGCTGTCTGACCAAGATGAGGGGTAATAGTACTTGTTTGAACCTGGGTCACTCCGGTTAAGGAGCCACTAATCGGTGATTGTGGTGGTGTCGTGGAGAGAGGAGGTTGTTGTATTACAACCTGAGAAACTTGAGGTTGGCATACAACAGACAACGCTTGTACTTGTGACACCGTCATAATAGCCGGTGTAGTGGGGATATTCGACACAGGTAGACTTGGTTGCATTGAGTATACAACTCTTGGTTGTTGAGGCAGTATTGGTACCCAACCACTGGATGTAATTCCAGCATGACCCGAATTCTATTGTGAACTCTCATATGGTTGTTCTCCCGGAGGGAACAATGAAAGGGCATATTGTCCCCCATATGGTGGTAATCTAGTGCTCAAAGATAAAATTGGCCTCTGGAGACTGGACTGCCCAAATTGATACTGTTGTGAAGGATCAATTTGCTGAGACCCAACATAAGAGATTCCAAATATTATTCCAAACGAACAAACAAGAACAGACCATATTGTCGAAACAATCCCTGGATGGACTCCATCTAGCGCTTGAGAGCTAGTTGGGATAGATGGTACACCAGCAAACACTGTTGGAGTGGCAGCAGGAGGTTCTGCTGCTACTGTGTCAGATGACACAGTCCTGGATGTCGACGGTTGTTCAGACATATCGAGTCTATCCAAAATATTTCCTAACGATTATATAGGAACTTGCGATGAAGGGAGACCAACTTCTAACGAAGAAGGATATAGGGTGATTCCAGCTCCAAAATGCGATGGAGTACTAGATGGAAGATCCTCCACAATCTCTTCTATAGCAATCAATCCAGGTAGGAGAGGTGGACCATCAGGTCCGTAAAATATTTCTGGTGTCGAAGAAGGTGTAGACTCTGCAGCGACAGATGTTGGAGGGATAACACCTTCTGAATCAGCTGTAGATGGAGCCGGTTTAGGAATAGAATTGTTTACCGTTACACTAAGATTAGTTCTAATGTCCTCTTGTGACTACGAAACTTCTTCGGTAGAGGCAGGGATACCAGAAATGGTTGGAGTAACTGGAGTCTCTGAGGATGTTGGAAGACAAGTTCCAAGCAAACTAGGAGACTTTGATCTAGTTAAACGAGTTCACTTGGTCTGGAATAGTTTTGTTTCTAGAGTCAAAGATGGTTGACTCATTAGTCTCTATGAACGACAGGGTTTCAATTGAATTTCTTCCACGATTTTGGATTACTTGATCAACTCAAAATAAAGGGGAAAATGTGATTCCGAATAAAATGAATTTTAGACGCTTTGACACAACTTTCTTTTTCAATTTTTAAGAGTCGAGAAAAAACTAAAGATGACTCTAGTCACCTTCGATTTTTAATGAGCCTGAAGTGACAAGTGCTCAGATGGACCTTTTCCTTTAAGGAGTCTGAAAAGGAACGAAAGAGACTACTCTGGAAATCTAGACAGAGGCATTACAAACAATCGCAAAACTACATAATACTTTTTACGGGTACGACAGTCAATCTTCCGAATGCTATGTTCAATGCATTGCGATTCGATAGGGACAGACACAGCTTCCTAGGATAAAGGATATTAGCCTATTGTGGTCTCCCAATATATACTTGATGGTATGGGAGCACAAGTCTGTACTGGCACTTGTCATCTCAAAGAGGAGGAATCACCCAACCTACGATGAAAGCGATAGTTACCAGGCTTTATGACGCTGGAATACGTCTCTAGCCCAGACTTCTAAAATGTTGTGCATTAGATCCAAAGCGTTTTATGTTCATTTGAATTTATTTTACAGATGATCTTTCTAAGAAGTTTGCCTTTAAGGTTTCACCGTGTGATGTAGATATACAATTCCTAAATGTAATCTAAGATGATTAAACAGTCGTTTACTCTTCTTTTTGCAATGAAAATCTAGCTACTAAGGAAAGAGAAGTGAGATTCTTTCAACATAGAGCAGAGAGCACACACTAGATGCACTGTCCTAAATCAAAATCAACAAGCAGTCTAAATGCAAATGCACATGCATGTATTTGTTTTCCGCTTCTTAGTGTGTGAATGACAAAAAGAATGCTAAGTACAAATCTGAATTATGTTTTCTTTCAAAGTGATAGTACTAACAATTTTCTCTTCAAAATACGAAAGGAAGACAAGGACAACACTTTGTGATTTTGAATTGAAAATTGCTTTCGACACTTTGAAATACTATTAATTAAAATCAAATACAAGAGTAACAATATAATCAACCATCAAAAAGAGTAGAATTCTTTTCTTTAACTGAAAACGACACTTGTGACACTTCCAAATCAAAAGACGACAGTTCGATCAAGCTACTTCTTTGTAAAGGAGAACTGTAAATGGCGAAAAATACATAAAACAATTTACAATTCTTTGTACAATGGAGGCTGAATAATGCAAAGGAAGGGAGTTTCCACAGTGGTATATTGATCACAAACAGCAAAACTCCTAAATAAAGCTGAAGAGAGTGAAGAAAAAACCAAAATCTAGAGGCAGAAACAATCTTATCTGATCATCGCACCTGTAACATAGGGAAATAGGGATGCATCTCACCTACTGCACATGGTAGGTGTGATGCATCCAGATTGCTAAGAGGGGAAGGTGCAATGGTCCAGGGATGAGACTTTAACTTGGTTTTTGGTCACAGTTTGCAGCTTAGTTCAGGGATTTAGGCTGAGCCAATGATAGCCAATAAATACAAATCATAGGGGCTGATCTAATGAAGTTACTTGAGCCACCATAAGGGCAATTAGGATGTTTGCAAGTCAGATGTTTAATTCATAAACTAACCCAGAGATTGACTGAAGCAACGTTTATCTAATTTGCAGTTGCATAGCAAAAGCAGTTCGAAGGCTAGCTGGCATAACTTCAGGCTATGTCTGTATTTTATAAAGTAAACAAACTAGAAACAAGCAAACAAGCTATTCGCTCCCCAGTGGAGTCGCCATTTTGTTATCGGGAAATCAAGTGTCCATTCAGAGTTGCTAGTCCCACTAAGATGGGTAGCTATCTTAGAAACAAAAAGAACTAAAGTTACTTGCGTTTTCCTTTATGAGAAGTAGATGAGAGAGAAGCAGAGAGTACCAACCTCAATCTTTAGCTTGGCTCCTTGCCTATTTCCTCTCCCCTCTGACAGATCTTTGCCGCTCCTCCTTTGCTTGTCCTACTTCAAAGAGCACCTGTAAAGTCAAAGCAGCATGATACCATCAAAGAACAAAGATCTACAATCATAAACAATATAGGACTAGATATATATTGACCACACAAATGCATATATCAACTCAAACATACAAGAATGTGGAGGAAAACTCAAATAGCTTTATTGATAGAAAGAGTAGAAGAGAGGATTACAACCCATTGATCTGACCCAACGTCATCCTCCCAGCATGAAAGCCCTTCTTCACCTCATGAAAAGCTTAGATCACCCAACACTATGATGTTCCACAAAGAAATCATCAGCACTTCCATACAAAATACAAGATTCAAGCCTCTAGATCTCTAGGATGAGGGATCCATATATAGATGTTTGCAGGGCGGTGAGTCAGCTTCTGGGATTTTTATTAGTGTCCCCTCTCTGATAGTTCTTGGTTCCACTTGGAGATTCATGATCTCTTACTCATCCCTGGGCAAATTCAGAGAGGCAAGTGTCACAGGAGAAGTTTCTGGAAGATTCCATGATCATCCACCTTGCAAACTGTCTCTGCCATTTGTCTTCTCGCCCATCGCACCCTACGAAAGGGCTTTTCAGTATGCATCACACTTTTTGCATGTGGCAGGTGAGATGCATCGTACCCTTAGCACTGAGCAGTCTGTATGGTCCAGTTTTGACCAATTCTGAGCAGTTTTCCATGGAGAACTTCTGGGAGATGATGTAATCAGTTGACCTTGTTCCTTTAGGGTGTGAAAAAACACTTTTAGGGACTCAGAAGCCCTTGGTTTATGGACATATATGATTGGGGTTGCAGTTCCCAAATATGTATATAACAAGAAGCTCCCGATATCCTCATGCTCTAAGAGACTAAAATTGAAGGGGAAACCCTTCTTGAGATAAGCAAAATAAAATGGGGAAAAATGCAGGAAAGGCCATTAGTTCAAGAGGTTCCTTTGGTGGCCTAGTGACATTGTGGTTGGAGGACAAGTTTCAATTAGAAAGTTCCTTTGAGACCCAACATTGGATATACACCGAACTTCGACATCTATCAAGTAAGATCTCCAGCTCTCTTTTCAACCTTTATGTCCCAGTCCTCCTTATAGAGAAGAAAGAATGTTGGCTCGCCTTGTTCGAATTATTAGACATTTACTCCCCTCAGAATATAATAGTGGTTGAATATCTCAACCTTATCTTTGATCCAAAAGAAAAGAGAGGTAGTAATAGTGGCAGGGACCAAATAGAGGAGCTAATACTTCATTTTGGTCATTTTCACTTCAAACCGAAGAAATGCCGTTATACCTAGACGAATAATAGAGCTGGGGCAGAACACATCTCTTCCCGACTAGATCATTTCCTAGCAGAGATTTTTGTTGCTAGGAAAAAGATTGATCTCCTCAAAAATTCTCCCAAAGCTAGCCTCAGACCACAAACCTATCCTCTTACAACTAGAAGAGGAAGAAAATTTGGGTCCTATCCCTTTTAGATTCAACCCGCTTTGGTCAGGAAAAGAAGGGTTCATGGAAATTGTTCTGGAGGCATGGTCCACACCTGTGACAGGATCTCCCAGCTTCATATGGGAGTAGAAAATAAAAATAACCAAGAGAGCTCTGAAAAATGGATTAAAGAACCCTCAAATTCTCCCATCAGCAACAGAACAGAGACAGTTCAGTTTTTAACAGATCTACAAATGGATATGGAAAATAAGGAGATCTCTGCTTTAGATTTAGAAAAAGAACAAGCTGCCCAAATCAAATATTTCCATGCTTTCCACCAAGAAGAAGATATTTGGAGGCTTAAGTCTCGTATCATGTGGCTTAAAGTTGGAGACCGAAACACCTCGTTCTTCCATAGGCAATATAGAGCTCGACTATTCCGAAATCATATCTCTGAAATCACCTGCTCAAATGGGAATGTGCTCAAAGGTCAAGAACATCTAAAAAAGGCAGCAAAATATCATTTCCAGAATCTCTATAAAGAGGATGTGAATGGTAGTGAAGAAGTCATCTCTGAATTTCTCTCTCACATTCCTTCTTTGGTAAGCAAGGAGGACAACACTAGTCTTACGAAACCTTTCTCAGAGGAAGAAATCTATAAAGTAATTTGGTCCATGGAGCCAGAAAAGCCACCAAGACCTGACGACTTCTCAATTCATTTTTATAGAATCTGCTGGGAAATAATAAAAATTGATTTATTGAGGATGATTAAAACTTTTCATCAAAAAGATAAAGTGAGAGGTAGTACTAATTCTACCTTTCTTGCATTAATACCAAAAGAAGTGAATTCGTGCACTTTTGACAGGTTTAGGCCAATATCGCTCTGCAATGCATGATACAAAATCCTAACAAAATTATTGGCAAACAGAATCAAGCCATTGCTTTGAAAACTCATTTCTCCCACCCAAGGTGGCTTCGTCAAAGGGAAACATATATTGGACAATGTAATACAGGTGCAAGAAGTCATACATTCCAGTTATCTTTGGCAGGAGTAAGGTATTCTTATAAAGCTAGACATGGCAAATGCATTTGACCGGGTAAATCTTTCTTTCCTATAAAAATTCCTCCTTTCCTTTGGTTTCAGCTCTAACTTTATCAATTTTATTAAAGCTTGTAATGAAAAGCCATGGATAGCTCCTTTAGTTAATCGCAGGCCAAAAAACTTTTTCGAAGCCTCAAGGGGAATAAGGCAAGGCTGCCCCATCTCCCCTTTCTTGTTCATTTTGCTGGAAAACTCATTAAGTAGAAAACTGACAGCTGAAAAGAAAGCAGGGACAGCTCCAGGAGTCAGGTTGACAAAAGGACTAGAGCCTCTCAATCATGCACTATTTGCAGATGATACTCTTCTTGTGGGCGGAGCCTCCATCAAGATAGCCAAAGTTTAAAGTGGAATTCTTCAAAAATTCTGTAGTATATCAGGAGCTCTTATAAATAAAAGGAAAAGTGCAATATACAGGTGGAATGTGGATGAACAAGCAATTCAAAGAATATCCCTATCCTTAGGCTTTTTGGGATTCACTTCTTGGGATAAAATCAAATATCTTGGGTTACCAATAACCCTGAGCCCTAACAAATTATCGTTGTGGAAAGAGGTAATAAGAAAAATTAAGTTCATGATCACACCTTGGGGAGGTCAATGGCTCACCAATGCTGACAAACTCATCCTTATAAAATCTGTTTTGTCCTCCTTGCCTATTTATCAAGCTTCCTTTCTTCTGGCTCCAAAGAAGATCACAGAAGATCTCCAGACTTATCAGGGATTTTCTGTGGAGAGGAGGAAGAGGAAACCAAAGAAAATTTCACCTAGTGAATTGTGATACAGTTAAATGCCCCATCTCTGAAGGAGGCCTACAAATAAGAGGCCCAGGCCTTGCCAATCTGGCTCTTGGAGGTAAAATACTTTGGACCCTCTTCTCAAATAGCAAACACCCTGTCAGTCAGGTCATAAAGAAAAAATATCTAAAAGGATCATCGCTAAGGAACATTCAGATACATAACAACATCAAAGGGACGCCGATATGGCATCTATGCCACCATGGGATAGATTTATTCCAAAAGCACTTGTATCCCATTCCTGGCAATGGAAAAAACACAATGTTGTGGCAAGACAACATAATGGGACAATCGCCTTTGAGCAAAAATGAAGCAATGAAAGAAATCAGGAACTGGCTCATTCAGCAAGGATTCCTCACCCTGGAAGATATCTCGACATGGGACGAATCCGGAAAATGGCGAAATTGGGAAATCCCACGAGTTCTAGATCAAAAGCATAGTAAAAAAACCTTCCTGGAAGAAGCATTAATGGGACTGGCACCGGTTCACATGCGTTTGACGGACAAATGGGGATGGGGAAAGACTGGAATCTACCATGCAAGGCATGGATTTGCCTCTCTTCAAGCACAACAAGCTTCGAGCCATACTGCATCTGTGTGGAAACAAGTCTAGGTCCCTCTTGGTCTCCCCAAAATAAATTTCTTCACCTAGGTATTAATGTGTGGGAAGCTAACTGGCGAAAATTTGACTAAAAGAGGTATTCACGGGCCACATCGGTGTTCTCTCTACTGCAAAGCCTAGGAAACCATGGAGCATGTGTTTGTGGGTTGCTCTTTTGCTCAAGAAGTCTGGGACTTCATCCTTCAAGGCATCAGTGTCTCTGCCCCATCGCAAGTCAAAGTAGCTAACCTTTTTAGCACCTGGAGAATGTGTTATCCTCACATGACCCAAAGAAACATAGCATGGAACAGAATCTGGAAAGCAATACCTAAATATGTCCGCTGGAAAATATGGCTTGCCAGAAACGACTAGATATTCAACAAGATTCTAGTCTCCCCTTTGAAGGTGGCAACAAAATCAAAAGCATTACTCCTCGAGACTGTGGCCAATCATCCCCTTAAAAATGATAACATGCTTCTCCCGAAAGAAAAAAAATGGATGGGAAATTATATATTTCAAGACAGGATAAACAACACCACTTGCCCCAGTAAAAATCTTGTATGGAGACTATGAGAAGTGGACTCAGATTTTCAAGCTTGGTGGAGGAAACAAGGTAAAACATCAATCTTTTTTGATGGTGCCTCCAAAGGCAATCCAGGGACAATATGAGCAGGTGGAGTGATATACTTCCCAGAGGGTATTCGTGAAGATAGATTCATCTAGGGACTTGGATAGAGAACCAAGAACCAAGTAGAAATCCTTGGGCTATTAAAAGCCTGTCAAATAGCACGTGAAAAAGGCATTAAGGAAATACAAGTCTTCGGGGACTCAAATTTTTTGATAAAGATATTAAATTCAAAGGACCACTTCAGCAATTCGGCGCTCAACAAGACACTTCAAAGGTTGAGAGACGTGCTCCAAAACTTCTCTTCCTATCTCCTTTTCCATATTCTACGTGGCTCAAATAGGGAAGCAGACGCAAAAGCAAACCTGGCATGCCTACTGACACAAGGAGCCTTAAGCAAGAATGATGAAGAACCTACATGGAACCTGATCCCGTAATCTAGAGTAAATCTACACCTATGTAAGGAAAAGGAGAGCTGCAACTAAAAGGAATTTTGAATATTGTAATGATGGTTGTTTTGGTTTCAGCCCAACCGGTTTTAGATAATTAATATAACCGTTATAGTTTAAAAAAAATAAAAGAAATTTTCTCCAAAGGTGTATTAAGTAATATTTGTTGAATTGATTTGCATGAAACATGCATTGCACATGTGTTTTACGTAATTATATTTTTGGGACAGTTATGGATTACAAAAAAGTTAATGACATAGAATTTCCTGTGCACAACAAAAAAGTTTGTTTCCATTTTGAAAGCCATATTCTAGAAATTAAAAAATAATCATTTTCATTTTTTTAAATTTAAATCAGTATAGGCCTCTGGGAATATTAAGTGCATTCTTCCGAGGGGAGATATCGTTGACTGAAAGAACGGATTTAGTTGCTTATATGAAATTATATGAAGCTAGTGAAAAAATAAATATAAAAATTGAAAGTCAATCTAAGAGTGTGTCTGTTTTTGGTGGAGGTATTGACAATGACAGCCAATCAGTTCCCTGATTAACTCTAACCATTGATTTGGCACACCAGTTTAATAAAGAAGACACTTCTAATTTTGAAATGCACAACTAGGTGCCTAGATCAATGATGTAGTGTGTAAAAATGATTTGGAGCTAAAGGAGATGGAGAGAATGATGAAATCAATGTGAACTTGCATTGCTCACTAATTCTAAAGCATTATTTGTTGTTTGTTTGATGTGAGGGTTTACTGGTTTTAACTTTGATTAAGCGGAATGTGTAGTGGGTACTTTGTTGGCTTTTGTTTAACAATCCACATAAATGTTTGTGTAAAAAAGGATTTTGTTTTGGGTATGCATATCTTACATTGTCACTCATATGTCCAGCAGACCCAAATAAAAGAAAGGAAGCTCATAAAATTTCAGCACAAATAGTTGATGGCTTCATAAATTTGATCAATAGTAAAATATTTTCTCTTAGGCAACATGGTTGGATTTGGTCTCATCGCATTGTTCCAAAGCACTAGTGAATTATGATAAGTGGTGTGTTTCAAGCATTTAAGAATTCGTGGAGAAATATTTGTTCATCGACTCCTATAGTTTTCCTTGTGCCTCATGGAAAGAGGTACCTTGTGACTATAGTATGAGAAAATGAGATTTTTTTTTTTAACCCTTTCCCCATGTTGAAGTTATACACTTGAGATTACATGTGCAATTTGCCTCTGACTACTCAAAATTGGGATTTGATATTCATTGTTGAAATCAAACAAGGTTTTTGTATTGTGAATGTTTGTTTTTCACTTTAATTTTAACACCATGTTAATTCTCAGACTCAAATTGTAACATATCACATGTGTCTTCATATATGCTCTTTCTCCTTATTGTGATTGTTTGTTTTTCACTTTACTTTTAACACCATGTTATTTCTCGCACTCAAATTGTAACATATCACATCTGTCTTCATATATGCTCTTTATCCATATGTTATTGCCTTACGATGTTCCTTTGCAAAATGTGGTGCAATTGCTAGTTTATTTTTTTTTATATCATAATGTAGTTTAAAGGGTTCCCGAGATAATACCAACCATAATAGATCCATCTTAACTATGGATTTACCAAGAACTAGAGGAATCGAATCTCTTGAAATGCAAATCTATTGAGATTCAAAGAGATTTGATCCCTCTTGGCACTTGGCAGATCAGAGTTAAGGTGGATCCATGCTGGTTTAATTCCCTCTTTAAATAGGCTATATTCCACATGAATACCATGGGTAACTTGACTAAGTCAAATTGACCTTAACTATCCAACAAAAATTAATAAAAATAATAAATAATAATGTAGAGTTTTTATTTTAACATAGGGTTATTTTTATTTTTATTGGGTACATTACATTACATTAAAACACAACATCTATATTATATTGGGTTGGAAGTGCAAGAAATCATCCATCTTAACTTGGGATCTACCAAGCACATAGAGGGATCGAATATCTCAAGGTGCAAACCTCTTTTCTTATTGCAAAACTTGATCCCTTGATCCCTCGCGTAGCTTGATAGATCTCGAGTTCAAATGGGATAACTCCGATGGATCTAGGTTGCTTTAAGTATTAATTTTATTTTCTTAGTTTATTTTTTATTTTTATATAATTTCATTGAGTCAAAATGTTTTAATTAATATTTTTTTTTTTTTTTTTGTAATGCTTAGCAGGTCCATCTATTTTCTATTATATATATAAGGCAAATTTACACCACACAGTTTTACCCAGTGGCCTCAACTCGCCCCAAGGCGAAACCAAATTTGTTGGCCATTGGTCGAAATTATACCCCATCCAAAAACATAACTTCTTCAGCCTTTCTAGCAAGGCTAGGTAAGTTTCAGTCTCATGACCACAAACTACATAACTATGACAACTGACATAAACATCTGGAAATTTAAACGCTATCCACATAAACAAAAACTGAGTATAAGAAGACTAATCTTTCTTGACATTCTTCTCCTCAGAGACTGAGGCTATTGGGGCAGGATCATCAGCAGTTGCTTCTGGCATTCCAAAGAGCTCCACTATGCAAGGGATGTGACGGTCAATCTGATCCATCCTGATGTCCTATTTATGCAGCTAAAACAAGATCTTCTCCATGTATTTTTTGTAATTGGGAAGGCCTTGCATTGTAACTGCCATCCCCACAGAAATTTTCTCCAGTGCTTTGCCTAGCAAACTTTTCATCAAGAAATACAGGTACAAGGTGTGCTTGAATTGTGTAATTCACCCTTTGGTGGTTCCTGGGTCAGGTACCATTGATCTCCAGACTTCTATTTCATCGTTTGGTTCCAATTCATTCTTTACCTAGTCTTCCCAACCATCGATCAGCTTGCAGATGCCCTCATCAGTTTCCTCCTTGTATGTCATGGCTGCCTCAGCTATGAACTTCTCTATGGGCTTACAACCCCTGCTGTCTTCTGCCCTTCTTGATCTCTTGGTAACCCGGGGTTCTAGGCTTTTGTTGCCGCAACCTCAACCACATCTTGTTGGATCCATACCTTGTCGAATTGTAACCTGTATACATTCCCACATTGTCAGCTACACTAAATCAATAATTTCAACACAACATAATTGCATTAACCATTTTTTACTGTCGTTCCTGGTCTACGACAGGAAAAGGTAT
The DNA here is from genome assembly GCA_000404065.3 of Pinus taeda. Classification (NCBI taxonomy): domain Eukaryota; kingdom Viridiplantae; phylum Streptophyta; class Pinopsida; order Pinales; family Pinaceae; genus Pinus; species Pinus taeda. The sequence continues at coordinate 98,991 of APFE030674646.1, read as the reverse complement.
CCTTGTGCCCACAAGTGGCCATTGGAAGGGGGATCGGAGTAGGGTTCCCCTAGTTTATTTCCATGCATATCACCCTTGCCACTGTTCGTAAATTGGTCACCCCCATGCAGCCATAACCTAGCTCTCAGCTTCGTCTAGAGCCAGGTGTTTCTAATGCTATCATGCTCGCAAACCCTTGCCTCTATCGACAATGTCCTGGACACTTTCTGCTCGCCTCTTTGCCTCTAAGGCCAGTTAGGGACCCTGCCTACTCCCATATGGTTATTCATTGTCATTTGCTCGAGTTCATTCAACCCATTTCCTACCCTGCTTGCTCCCACCCCCCTTCCTGCATCACTCCCTTTCCATTCTCAAATATGCTTAGTCACCCGAGTGAGGCCTTCCCATTAACCACTATGCTCTCAGGCTGGTCATTCGGGTCAGGTCGTGGTTCTATGCTCTGCTCGGTATCCATCATCTCATAGCCCTAGCCTTTGCATGAAAGCAAAATTAAGGTAGTGTAGAGTTGAGCCAAAGCTCCCCCTTGCCTTCCCTGGTTCCTCCCTGGCTGGGTTAAGCCTCATTGGGGTGACCTCATGCCTCTCCCTCCTCCCCAACATCTCTCCCACCACCTCATGGAATGTCCCCCAGAACCCATCCCGAACTTATGAATTGAACAAGGCCAGGATCATTCTACATACTGGAGAGCCGACGCTTGCCAGCAGACTTGTTTGCTTCGCCTCCCTCATGCTCTGCATCTCCTGCCTTCACCGCTATACCATTAACCTCCACTGCATGTCGAATAACTCTTCCCACTCCGCCACCTTCCCTTAAGTCCCCCTCTACCACCTTGTCAGCCCACCTCCCATGCATTCAAAGAAGAGGACACCGCACTCCCTGCCTTGGGCATGTGGGAAGCAGCTACAATGAATTTTATTATACCGTCCATGTCAACTCAGGCCCGACGCCTCTAATGTTGCACTCATCCCGATTGGGGGCTTGGGTTGTCTAGTTCTGTCTCACCTCATATTGCCTATAGTCTTGTTCTACGATTGTCTCCAAGGCTTCAAAGGATGTTTCCCTTGGAGGGACTGGCCATTGTCTCTCCATCCAATCTTGCTAGTGGTTGCATCCCCAATTTGCCAAGAAATCCGGTCCCTTGTTTTCTTCTCTCCTTAGGTGTTTAACCTGAATGTAGTCAAATTTGGGGATAATTTCCCCTATTTCCTAAATTAATATTATTGTTTTTAGCTTTGGGAGAGTTTGTCCCAATTAGTGCCATTGTTTAGTTTTGTCATTGTATTGATTACTAAGCTTGAATCTCCCTCCACTTCCATGTTTTTGTACCCCAGTCTGATTGCTATTAAGAGGCCTTGTCTAACTATAGTGAACTTCGCCTCATTGTTGCTGGCAATCCCACAACTTTCTACATAGATGAGTCGAGTGCTGGCCTAGGGGTCTCGAAAAAGGCCCCCAAGACCAACATCACTCGAGTTACCTTTGGAGGCCCCATCAAAGTTAATTTTGATGACTCCTTCTACCGATGGGATAAAATGGGTCCTGGAGCTCATGGCCATGTTGCTTGTCTTCCATGCTTTGTTGTTGATCATCCATGGAGTTAAATTTAGTTTTTGTAGTATTCGTCCTTTTTGTAGCGACACCTGCCAATCCTCCTCTTTCCATGATTCTGCCAAAAAAATTTCTCTGATATTCTATACAATGCCTTCCCAAAATTTTTCCCATGAGGTTGTTTTATGCTTGAATATTCTGTGGTTTCTCTCCTTTCATATATCCCATAGGGTGAATCCAAGGCCTAGGTTCCAAGATTTGTTTGCCACGAGGCTAGAATAGGCATGGGTTTTCCATAGAGATGTTGTTCCTCTAATATTATTTTGATCTCTATCCAACCTTTCAAAAATATCTCGCATTTATCTCCATTTGTGCTCCACAAATGGGCAGTTGTTGAGGATATATTCCATATCTTCCTCGTTTTGGTTACATAGCCCGCATAGGGAGGGCCCATGGAATCAACTTTTCTATAACTGATCCCAGGTCAGGATGCACCCTTTGATGACCATCCATAGGAAATGGGTCACCTTTGGCCACCATCCCCCCTTCCAAATCTTTTTCCATATTTTATCATGTCCTTCTTGTTCCTGTCGGTTTTGAATATCATAGGCTTCGCTTATGGAAAAGGTTCCTTTGGTGGCGTGTCCCAACCTCAAAATGTTAGCATTATGGTGTATCATTATCTACCTTGTCCTTAACTCTTTCTCTAAGTTGCTTCATTGGTCTATGTAAACCTCTTGCTCCCAGTATTCTCTAGTCTTCCCTTTCCACCAACTTTCCTCTCCCTACTCCTCCTTCCAGTATTGTTCCACTACCCAGGTATTTTATTTTGGATTTGCTGGTATACTTCCATGATCTCCTGTTTCTCTCCCAATTTCTCTCTTTGCTGCGAGGATTCCTCCCAAAAGCGGTTTGTTTTTCCATTACGAACTTTGCAGAAGGCATGCTGTTGTATGAAGTGTCTATTGTTTGCTACTAGATTCCAAATCGCTAAGACCTTAGGGGGGTCTTGGTATCTAAGGATATCCTTTATTTTCAAAAGCATGTTATACTTGCAAGTCTAGATCTTCTTCCATAGGTCATTTCCCCCATTCATCCAATGCCACCAAAGTTTTTCCCCCATGGTTTGGTTCAACATGTATGGGTCTCTAAGTCCTAATCCTCCTTCCTTTTTCTTGGTGAGGCCTTGCCGTGACACCAGAGCCCATTTCCTGAGCTGTTGGGCACCTCCCCATAGGAATTTTTTGAAAATGTTGACCATCTTAGCGCATGCTCCTTTTGGGGATGCCCTCCCTGATAATTGGTAGATGGGGATCAACTGAAGAACTACTTTTAGAAGAATTGTTCTTCTAGCTATATTTAGGGATTGAAAGGTCCAACATTTGAGTTTACCCTGTAGTTTTTGGAGGGTGTTTTGCCAACAATTGTTTCTTAATAGATTATCCGAGAGAGGCATACCCAGGTATTTAGTGGGGAGGCTTCCAATGTTCAAGCCTAGGATTCTAGCTAGGTAAGTATTAACATTGCCTTGAGTGTCAAAAAAGAATATGCAAGATTTTTCATTATTAATCATGGTTCTCGAGGCTTCCATAAAGGTACTAAGGATATTCCTTATACTGCGGGCTTCCCTTAGGGTGGCTTGGTAGAAGAGCATAATATCATCCACAAATTGCTGGTGGGTGATGGACAGGTCATTCCCCCAAATTCTAATCCCTTGGAGTTGGGAGGAGAAAACTTGTTTTTTTATATACCTACCCAACCCATCTGCTGGAAGGATGAATAGGAAGGGTGAAATCGGGTCGCATTGTCTTAGACCTCGGGATGAGTTGAAAGTCCTTATGGGGTGTCCATTAAGCATGATGGAGAAGATCAATGAGGATATCATTGCTAAGATCCATTTGATCCATCTTTTGGAAAATCCATATGCTTTGAGGATACCTGTAAGGTAGCCCCAACTAAGTCTGTCATAGGCTTTTGAGGGATCCAGTTTAATCATCATGCCTGGGAGCTTCTGATCTTTGAGGGAATGGACTACCTCCTGGGATGAAATGAAGCCATCAAGCATTTGGCGACCTTCCACAAAGCCTGTTTATTCATATGAAATGAGACTGGAGAGAAGGGTTTTCAGGCGCTTAAAAATCAGAGTGGCGATAATCTTATAAATGACATTACACACGGAAATTAGTTGGAATCCTTGAGGATCTTTAGATTTAGCTAAATTAGGAATTAGAGTAATGAAGGTAGAGTTGAGACTAGGACATACCTTTTGGTTACATCTTGATTCCTCCACGACCTCCTTGTTGTCTTGCCCCATGAATGGCCAGGTGGCTTGGTAGAATTCAGCAGTGAATTCATTTGGGCCCGGGGCTTTGTTATTTGGCATGCCTTTCACTATTTCCTCTACTTATTCTTTCGTAACCGCCCACATCAGTGCCTTGTTTTAGTCTTCCGTTATCATCTTGGGGATTTGCTGTGTAATTCTTTGGGTGGCTTCTTCCCTATTTGCCATGTTCTCTGTGAGAGGGTCTTTGAAGTGACTAACTAGGAGGACTTCCATCTCTTTGTGTTCTGTTATACGTTGTCCTTCAACATTTTTAAGAGAGTAAATGCGGTTGTGTTGCCTGTGATTAACCATAGCTTTATGAAAAAATCTCGTGTTTTTTTCTCCTTCCTTCAACCACTGAACCTGTAATTTTTGCATCCACATGATTTCTTCCTGATGTCTTAATTCCTCTACTTGGTTAATAAGTAACCCTTCTTCCCACACCATGTCTTCCGTTCTACCCTCTTTTATCATCTTTTGTTGGATGTCTACCATACGTTGGTTGAGTTCTATCTAGTCTCTAAGGAAGTGGCCAAACTCCTCCTTGTTCCACTTTTTGAGTCTCCTCTTTAGTTTCCTTAACTTTAGTTGGAAGCTATGCATTATGTTGCGGCCCTATTGGGTACTTTGTGTCCACCATTCCTCCATCTTTGTAAGGATATCTGCGTTTTTGAGCCAAAAGGCTTCAAACCTTAATAGTCTATTCTTAGGTCAAGCTTTTAAATCCACTTCCAAGCGAACTAACCAATGATCTGACTCCATGCATGGGAGTATCATTGCCTCTATGAAGATATCTTTACTCATCAGTTGTTTTGAGATTAAGAACCTATCCAGCTGGCTTGCTATTTGGTGTATACCCCCTCTTCTGTTGTTCCAGGTGTGGATGCCATTAATTGTTTCTTTATCCACTAACCGTAGGTTGGTCATGGTTTCGCTGAAGGCTTCCATGTCTGGGTTGGCCTCCTTATTCCTTCATTTTTTCCCCTAGGGTTGTGATCATATTGAAGTCCCCCCCTACTATCCATAGCTTGTCTAGGTAAATATTGTGCAGGGTCTTCAAGTTGAGGAGGAAGGATCCTCTTTCTCCTGGGAGGTGCGGTCCATACTCCCTGGACATCAGAGCCCATGCATTGGATCCTAGGTTTCAAAATTTTCCTGTGAGAATTCAAGGTAAACTTACCCATTCTTCGAACTTCACTTCAGCTGGGTTCCATAAGATCACCAATCCACCTGTGCTCCCATTTTGCATCCTGGGCTATGACTTGGTATTTCGGCCTGAAGTTTTCCATTATGTATTTTAACTTTTTTCACTAATTTTAGTCTCCCGTATTATCATTATTCTTGGCTTATCCTTTTTCAGTCTCTCCTTAAGATACCTTTGTTTGCCTCTACTATTGAGGCCTCTTATATTCCAGGTTGTGATGATCATTTTAACAGTTTTATCGGCTATTGAAAGACCTCCAACAATGGCATTGCTCGTCCTAAGTTTACCAATAATTCTCCTACCATTTGTATGGATTCATTCATCATTTTCCTGCCTCTTCCCCCCCTCCCCCCTCCCCCCCGCCCTTTCCTTGTGTTCATGTCTCCTGCTCTTGAATTGTTTGTGCCCCCAGCTATTATGGTTGGCTTATGATTGTTGAGTTCTGTTTGTCTCTATATATTTGGAAGGTTTCTTTGTAGATTTGTTTCTAATCTTCCAGGATGAATATTTCTTCCAAGTGTCTCCATTCCTCTAATAACCTCTTCATAACTTGTTCCTCTACATTAAGATAATCTTTTTGGTTGTCTATCTCCATTAGGGTTTCCACCATTTGCATGTTTTCTTCAGGTCGTTGCTCTTCCTCTATCATCATTTCCTTCTTTTTCCCCCTTCTACTCCTTTGTCTTCTTGGTTTTCTTTTTCCTGAGTATTATTCTCTATCACCGCCTCTAGGTCTTCTTCCTATAGTACCGAAAATCGATTTTATTGCCTTTGCTCATTTTCTTCTTAATGGGACTTGTGGTTCCCAGCTTGTTGCGAGGTTCTTTTCTTCCTTTACAGTTCTTTGTAGTCGTCTCCTTTTGCTTTTTCCCTATGATCTCCTTCCCTTTCCTCCATCGAGTGGTTACTTGTCTAGTTTAGGGGGCAGGATCAGAAAAGTTGACCAAATTCATGGCATCTGCGACACCAAAATGGAATGTGCTCATAGTCTATCGGTTGTGTCCATACCTCGTCATGTTACTCCAACTTAATGTAGTCTGGGCGCAGTTCCGTAATGTTCATGTATACACAAATTCTAGCGTAGGAGGTATATTGGCCTTTTCTTGTCGAGTCAGCAACCTTTACAAAAGTGCCAATAGAGTTTCTGATGCCTTCTAGTATCTCCAGATCCTAGAAGTCCATTAGTAGTCCGAAGAGCTGAACCCATATTGGAGCTGCCAAGAGTTTCTCCTGGTCCAAATTGTAGCATTCTTCCCAATGTCTGATGAAGAGGCCAACATTGTTGAAGAAGTATGGTCCATCTTCTTATATCCTCTCTTTATCTTCAAGATTTGAGAAGATCATTGTGAAGAACCCTTTCGCTCCCAGCTTGAGATTTGTGTGCCCTTTTGGCTGCCATCGGTGTTGTATCCATTTTATTAGTTCTTTCTCTGTCGGCCATGCTCCTATGAATTTGCAGATGAGAGCATGGTCCTTGATATACCTTCTGTATTCTTCTAGTTTATTGTTTGGAATAACAAATTTGGGTTTTTTTGCAGCCCTTGGAAGACATCTCCCACTCAGTCCTACTTTCCATTTGGTGCCCAAAACCGGGATCCCTTTACCTTTTCCCCCATTCCCACCTGCCGCGTCGTATTGGCTTGATTCACCTGCCGCTATGTTCCTGTAGGAGGGGATCCCCCCCCCCCATCATGCCGCTCATCCTTTGCGCAGTCACCGTCTTCCTCAAGGTGCTACCTCTATTTTGCTCTGTTGTTGCAAGTTCGGAAGGGTTGAAACTAGGCTCCCCGAAACCCTAGCTGTCGCCTCCTCTGATTCACTTTGCCATCATCCTAGCTTATTTTTATGTAATTTGACTCGGTCAAAATGTTTTAATTAATAATATAATTGGACATTACAACTCTTCCATATTTGGATGAAGAGTGTCTCTTGGCCCAAAAATGTAATAAAATTAAATTTAAAAAGAATATTTATAGAATATTTTGATTATGAAATGAGAATGGATTTTGGGCATGTGGTATATATGAGTCATTGTATTGGCCCATGGTACAGTACGGTTAATAATATCCATGGTAAAGTGGGTTGAGTATCCATGGTTAAAAGTCTTGTTAATTGTAAGTATTATTTTGATAGTGAAATGAGAGATGCTTTTTTGACATGTGGTATTGATGAGTCATCGTATTGGCCCATGGTATGGTATGGTTAATAATATCCATGGTAAAGTGGTGGTGAATATCCATGGTTAAAAATTTTTTTATATTGTAGGTATTAAGTTTTTTTGTGCTTATTAATGAAATTTAAATATGGTTACAGAATTATTATTTTAATTTATATTGTCAAATAGATCTTAATTTATAACTACTATTTATATATTATATATTTTAGAGTGATATAGGTGTAGATATATCTCAAAAGTAATTATAATATTTTTATTCAAATAAAATATTTATGAAATCCTATTTACAAGTTAATAATATCTATGGGAAAGTGGACATGAATATCCACCATTAAACATATTGTTATATTGTAAATTTATGTGCTTCTTAATTAAATTTAAATATGGTTACATAATCATTATTCTATTTTATAAGGTAAAATGGATCTTAACTTATTGTTTCTACTTATATATTTTAATGTAATATGTATATTATGATTTTTTAATCTAAAAAGTTATTCTTAATTTTATTAATAAAGATAAAATTACAATGTAACAAATTTGAATTTTATTATTTTGACTACTTTTAACCTTTTAGGACACTACAACATCTCTCTTGGTCTCTATATTAATTAACCGACATGAATAAGTTGATATTTTTCAACATTGTCATATTTTTGAAAAAAATCCTACTTATTAATTATAGATTTTTAATCAAACAAATTGATATATTAATTTTTGAAATAGTATTATTTATTTGATTTTCATCGATCTTTTTCCAACTTATAACTTTGTTGTTTTTTGTCAATGGATCTTAGCTTGAGTGGTTTGATGAAAAATTTGCTTCCCTAATTGTGCAGGTTCGAGCCTTAGAGACATACAGACACGTTGTAAGTGACCAATTTGTGTGTAGGCGATATGATGAGATGGTGCACTATTAAAGTCCCATGTTTAAAACCCCATGGACACAAATATAGTCATGTTAAAGATTGGTGTGGCTCCCCGTTTGAAACCCCACCGACACAAATATAGTCATGTTAAAGATGGGTGTGGCTAAGTCCATTGTAATCCTTGGTCGTGGCTTCTTAGTGACAAGCTAATAGAGCAAGTTGTCAACAAACTAGCAAACAATTGAAACAACTTTTTACATATCATGGCCTTCAAAGGGAGCTAATAAGTCAGTAAAAAAATAATATAATACAATGCAATTATTCTATTTTTTGGAAAAAATGTTTTTTCTATTTACAAAAAGAAGAATGACATTTCAAAGTACCTTTATCTAAATAATTGTATTGTTATATTAAAAGATAAATTTAAAAAATATTAATATTTAATAATTAGTTAAATTATTTGTCCGCTTGTGGTAGCTCAATAGGTAATGGTAGTGGAAATGAAATTTCACCGAATTGGAAGTCTTGGGGTCTCTTGGGTTCAAATCTTGTGTTGTCCCCTTGATCGGGATGAGAAGTGAAGTCTTGGGTTGTCTTGGGTTGAAATCTTGTGCTATCCCCTTGATCAGGATAAGAAGTTGGACTTGGGATGAGAAGTGAAGTGGGTTCTCTTGGGTTCAAATCTTGTGCTATCCCCTTGATCGGGACGAGAAGTTGGACACGATGAAGATGTAGTCCTACCAAACTTACAAATAAAAAGTGGTAATTATCTAGTATTGGTAATATAACTTGTTTTTTAATGGATGTTGTTTAGTAGTGACGAAATTTGAAGGATTGGTTTTAATTTTAATGAAAAAGTGTGTAATCATTCCATTCTTAAAAAAATGGAAAAAATACAAAAAAATTAAAATTTTATTAAATTATGTAAATTAATAAATATTTTATTGGAAATAATTTAAAAAAATTATTATCTTGCAAAATCTCATAAAATTTAGCAATAAATTTTTTTTAAATGTTAAATTACCATAAAATTTTAATAAATAATGTTTTTCAAATTCATGATATTTTTTTAAATATTTATGTTTTACATAAATAAGCACATTCATAATAATAATAATAATTCTCTCTTCTCTCTCTCTCTTCTCTCTTTCTCTCTCTCTTATAGTATTATATATATATATATATATATATAAATATATATAAGAGAGAGAGAGAGAGAGGAGATATATAATATACTATATATATATATATAATTTCTCTCATTTGATATTTGGGTATTGATTTTCTTCTTATAAATATTTTGGTATTGACTTTCCTCATCAACTTGGGTATCGAGACCAAGCTAAGATCTTTAAAATGGGAAGGTCTATCCTTATTCCTCATCTCCACAAGCTTCTCAATTTGGATGTAAAACATGGCTTCCTAAGATTTGGATGCAAAGCCTTATTGTGCCTATCTTCAAAAACTGGGACAAAATTGTTCCCTCTAACTACAGGACCATTATGATTAGCCAGATCTCAGCCAAGCTTTATGGGCTCATTTTAAAAAATAATCTTAGCCTTTGGCTTGAGAACCAGGGTAAAAGGGGTAAAGGGCGACCTAGTTTTAGGAGGCATCACTCGACTATCGACCATCTTGTAACTCTCAAGATCATTACAAAGGAATGTCGCAATAGTAAAACTAATCTCTTTTGTTGTTTGGTGAACTTTAGAAAAGCTTTCAATACTATCCCTCAAGATAAGCTCTTGGAGATACTTTAATAGATAATGGTTCCTCATGAACTGAGGATTGTTGTGATCCACCTCTACGAGACTTTTATTGCCAAGCTTAAGACCAATGAAGGGTGGTCTAAAGATATTAAATGAAATATCAGGGTTAAGAAAGGGTGTCCCCTTTCTCCTACCCTTTTTGGTATTTACATTGATAAGCTAGAAGAGTATCTGGAAACTGCGAGCTGCAAGGGCACCAAGCTCGCTAGTATGGTCATTACTCTTCTCCTTTATGTTGATGATATCGTTCTTCTTGCAAAAAGCCATGATGACCTAGGAATATAGCTTAAGACTCTTCATGTCTATTGCTCCAAGATGGGTATGACGGTTAATACCGATAAGACTAAAGTCATGATCAATTAATCCAAAAACATCAGCCATGGTAGTTTCGTCTATGATAAAAATTGTCTAGTGTAGGTGTCTTCTTATAAATATTTGGGTATTGACTTTCCTCATCATTCCAATTAATGAATGAAAGGTAGAATTCAAGAAATCGAACATAGTAAACTAGCAATGGTTAAAGAAAATGACACCTTGAAAAGTGAGATTAAAAATCTAAAAGAACAACTACATAATAACTTAGCTCTAAATAACATAGAGAATAAATTATATATTAAACCCATAAAAGAAGAAATTAATAAACTAACTGGACTCGACCATGAGCGCCATAAAAGAGCCTTACACCTTATAATCGTTGGTATAGAAGAACAAAACAAGGAAGTGTTATAGACATTTTTGGGCACTTCAACCCCAATCATAAATGTCCATAAACTGAGGGCTCCTAAGTCCCTAAAAATGTTTCTTCACTGCCTAAAAGAACAAGGTCAGCTGATTACATCATCTCCCAGAAGTTCTCCACTAAAAACTGCTCAGAAATGGTCAAAACTAGACCATATTGAATACCCAGTGCAGAGGGTGTGATGCATATCACCTTCCCAGTGTAAAGGGTGCGATGCATATTGAATGGCTCCTCTGTATGGTGCGATGGTTGGGAATGGACAAATGGTAGGGACATTTTGCAAGGTGGAAGATCATGGAATCTTCCAGAAGCTTCTCCTCTGACACTTGCCTCTCTATTTTCGACTAGGGATGAGTAAGAGATCATCATTCTCCAAGTGGAATCAGGAACTATCAAAGAGAGGACACTAATCAAGACCCCAGAAGATGACTCACCCCCTACAATCATCTATATATGGATCCCTCATCACAGAGATCCAAGGTTGGAATCTTGTATCTTGTAGAGAAGTGTTGTTGGTTTTCTGGTGTAACTTCATAGTGTTGGGTTATCTAAGCTTTACTTGAGGTGAAGAAGGGCTTTCTTGGTAGAGGATATGGTTGTAATCCTTGTTACACAGTAAAATGTCACTGCCATCATGTCAGTCCCCTTACTGTGCCATAAAACCACATTCATCTATACTCATGCTCCTCAAAATGGCTAAAAAACCCTCTTTGCCTAAGTCAAATTGATCATCGCGACTGTTAATGAAATAACCGCGCTGATGGGCGGAGGTCAGTGTATCTGTTGCGCTTCCAGCGCGGAAGCACACGACTTTTCCGCGCTGGTCCCGTTTCCACGAACAACGCTTCCTCCGTTTATCCTTTTCGCGCTGACCAGACCTCTTCTACGGCGGTTAGCGATGTCAGCGCGACAGTTCACGGATTTTCCGCGCTGATCCTGTTTGGGCGAATTTGTTCTAACAACCAGCCTTCCAGATCCCTCCAGAACTGGTTGTTAGCATTGTTGAGGTCGCCATCCTTTCTCTGGCATGTCTGTTCGACTGACCACCCACTTTTCTTGGAGGAAATCTCATCCTTTGTCTATTCATGGAGACTCCTTCTCCTTTATAAGCCTCCTCCATTGCCCATGAGCAGCTAGTTAGAGAGTTAGATAGTTTGGAACATATAGACTTTGTTGAAGGAATTCTTAGTGCATTTGAGTGCTGCTCTTTGTAGGCATTTAGTGTGTGGTGTGAGGATTGCTTTGAGCTAGAGGAAGGTCATAAGCTTGTGGCCTTGTATGTGAGAGAGAGACCTTGTGACTTGGGAGTTTGATCCAAAGGGGAATGCTTGGGAGACACGCTGGCTGGACCC
>APFE030674646.1:53526-71141 GCA_000404065.3 Pinus taeda | reverse complement strand
GGGGGGTTAGAGGAGGGGCAAAGCCCCCCCTTCGTTGTGTCAATTGCACAGCGAGGGGGTCACAGGGGGGGCGACGGCCCCCCCTGTCCGGGGGGTTTGAGGGGGGCAGGTAGCCCCCCTCTATGGGGTTGGGCGAACCTATATTAGGTTGGGCAAACCTACCTATGGTTTTCGGTCCATGGTTTTGGACGCGATGGTTTTCGGTCCATGGTATTGGATGCTTCGGCATGTATAAATATGTATTGTAACATTGAAAGGAAAATAGTAAAAAATCAAGCTGGTAGTCCCAGGACTGGGATCCAGTGGGAAATCTCTGTGCATATGTGTTTTATGTGTTATTCTCTCGCATTTTTATTTTCCCTGTGATTTAGAATTCGTATGCAGGTAATTTCTGTACGGGGTTAAAACCTACACATATCTCCTCAAACTTTATAGTTCCCATGACCTAATCAATTGTAACAGTATTAACAAGTGGCCTCTCTTCAGTCAAATACCTTGTTTCCATGGGCTAGGTAGTGATGTTGTGGATTATGCAATTTCTTACACCCATGTTGTTAGGTCCCTATACTAATAGTGTAACCCCTTATTATTATTAGTGCAACCCCCTTATTATATTGTTGTGCACATGTAGTCACCATATTGTTATTATTGTGCCCCATAAAAGCCCACTATTGTTATTGTTGTGCCCTTACATTATTATTGTTATGTCGGCTCTGATTATATTATGACCCCTTAGACTCCTATATATAGAAAGGATGTATTGTCATTTGTATCATCCAAGAATTGTTCATTTGTGTAATTTAAAAAAGGTTTCCCCCTCAAAGAGGTTGATTTTTAATTTGTTGATATATCTTTTCTATCTTTTTGTGAGCTGGTTTCATAAATTTAGTATCAGAACTTTGGATTCTAGGGTTTCACTGCTCCAAACATGTCATCGTGGAATTTGCGATATAACTTTTTCACTGTGAAGTTTCAGAAGCTAAAAAAAAATCCCATTTGCGCTAATATCGTTCTTAACCTTGGTATGAATTTCAGATCTTGTCTCGCTATATTTTCAGAGATATGATCTAAGGAAGTTAGGGTTTCTACAAGCTCTAGAATTCCATCGCAAACATGTCATCGTGGAATTTTTTATATAACTATTGTTATACAAAGGTTTAGGCTCTGAAATTAAAACCCATTTGAGCTTAAATATGGATGAAACTTAGGCCTAAATTGTAGATCTTTTTTCGCTATATTTTCAGAGATACGGTCCAAGACATTTAGGGTTTTTGTAGACTCCCGAATAACGTTCCAAATAGGTGATATTGGGAAAATCGTCATAACTTGCTCTCTGAGCATCAGATTGAAATTTCGTAAGAAGTTACAAAAAGAGGACGAACTATACTTTTTGTTTGATTTTGTTTAGGTCTAAAGGTCAAAACAATGACATGTGATGGGTTGTACAAGTTTGCACTACTGAACTAGTCTATAATCAGGTCATCGTAGGAGATTTGACATAACTCTTTATTGAAGAAAATAATATTGATCATACTAGTGGGGTTAGAAAGAGGACTCATAGGGTGACCACAAGACAAAATTTCAAAAATTGAAGATCTGAAATTATAGAGTTACAACCGTTTAAATATCGAGCCACTAAAATGAATCAAAATAATGACTCGAATCAAGAAAATTAAAACACCTAGTAAACAAAATTGGGTGGATGATTTGAAGAATGCAATCGAAGCTGAGATAAATAGTTTTATATGTGCCATGGAAGCTAATATCGATGGTATGGAAGCAAATTTGAAGAAAGACATGGAATATTTGAAGAAAGACATGGAGGGTTTGAAGGAAGGTGGGACAAAGTTGCTACAAGAAAGGCCTGCTAATGATGAAAAGGTAGTAGAGGAAACTCGTGATAAGAACAAAAATAAACGTTAATCATGATGTCATAGAATCTAACATTGGATTGAAGACCCGCCATATTCCAAAGATCAATATGAGGAAGTTTGATGGTAAGGATCCCATAACATGGATACTATAGATGGAGAAATATTTTGATCTACATGATGTGCAACTATTACAAAAGGTACGTATTGCATCTTTATATTTAGAACCGAACCAATTTTTATTGTATAAATGGATTTGTTCTAGTAAACCTCTTTTCACTTGGTCAATTTTCATGGAGGAAATGATAGCACATTATGAGGATAAAAAGACAAACACCTTCTTTATCCAATTGATAAATCTCAAACAAAAGGGTTCAATCGTAGAGCATATTGAGGACTTCCAAAAATTGAATATAAGTGTAAATGTCTTCCAGGGAAGTAGAGGATTGATGTCACCATAGGGTGTTTAAAGGATAACATTCAACATGAGGTTCGTCATTGGGAACTTGATTCATTGGAGAAGGCATTCAGAAAAATTGAAAGCAAAATTATGGCAACAAGAAATCTTACCACTCACAATTATAAACATGGAAGTGTTGTTGCTCCTAGCCTTCCACAACCTACAAGGTTGACACCACAAAAATTGGAAGAAAAAAGAGAAAATGACCTTTGTTACAGTTGTGATAGAAAATACACTAAAGGTCATAAATGTGTTGAGAAGAATGTTTTTACATTGATTGTTAAGAGGAGGAAGAAAATGATCAAGAAATGTCAAAATAAGAGGATATACACCAGGAACCAACCACAGAGAAAGAAGAAATGAATCCGACCATATCTTGTAATGCATTGGCGGGAATTACCACTCCTCAAACTCTTAAGATAGAAGGACATATCAAGAAGAAAAAATATAACCTCACTTTTGTGCAGAATCGAATAAAACAACAGGTAGATCAATATTGCAGCGAAAGAAGTTTTGATATAGGCAACTAGGTATTTTTAGGAATAAAACCATACAAACAAATGTCCCTCAAGCAAGATAAGAAGGATAATAAATTATCAACAAAGTAATATGGTCCTTACAAGGTGCTACAAAAGATTGGTACTATGGCATACAAATTGGAGCTTCCTGCATATTCCCAAATGCCCCCAGTTTTCCATGTTTCATGCTTAAAGAAGGTTATAGGTGACAAGATCCCAGTTCAAACAATATTATTGAAACTTGACGAGGAAGGGAAAATCATATTGGACCCTGAAGCAGTCACGAAACAAGAACCTGACAGCTACGAAATCGATAAATTTCAGAGTATCTCATAAAGTGGAAGAACCTACCCGCTGAAGCTTCCAAATGGGAGGATGAGAATTTTATACAAAATCATCCAGAACTACTCTAGCATTGAAGAATCCCTATACTACTAGTGTAACCCCTTATTGTTATTAGTGCAACCCCCTTATTATATTGTTGTGCCCATGTAGTCCCCATATTGTTATTATTGTGCCCCATAGAAGCCCACTAATTGTTTATTGTTGTGGCCCTTACATTATTATTGTTATGTCGACTCCTGATTATATTATGACCTCTTAGACTCCTATATATAGAAAGGAGTATTGTCATTTGTATCATCCAAGAATTGTTCATTTGTGTAATGTAAAGGAGGTTGCCCCCTTGAAGAGGCTGATTTTTAAGTTGTTGATCTAAATTTTCTACCTTTTTGTGAGCTAGTTTCATAACACATGCTTTTAGCTATATTACAAACTTTGAGCTTCTTAACGGGTACGATCCTAAGACCAGTGAAAGAAAAAGGCACATTCGCTTCGATAAAAGTAATTTTGACTTTTTCTTAAGGGATTTAGATAGGGATTTAAGGTCCCTGACTTGTAATAACAACATTGATCAAATCTATTACCATTTTACTACTACTATTTCCACTACCATTAGCAGGTTCTCTAATGCAACTTCGTATAAGAAGAATAATAGAACTTCCAACCCTTGGTATGAGAAAGACTATAAAATTTCCAAGAAATCGATCAAAGATGCCCCTAATGAAATCATTAAGCTCTAGAATATAAGTATATACAAAGCTCTCATCAAGAGGAAGAAGAGGTATTATATTAATAAGAGATAGGAGCATCTTCTCCACCTTTATAAAGTTGCACCTAGAAAGTTTTGGCAGAATGTGCTTGTTCGTAAAGCTAAAGATAATAATTCTATCCCCTTAGAACATTGGGATAACTATCTTAAGAAATTGTATGACTCTCCGAACACCACGGGTGCCATCTTAGACACTCCTATTATGGAAGATATATTTTCTCTAGAAGACGTCAAGTCTAGTATTAATAAGCTCGTTAATGGGAAAGCTAAAGATATTGAAGGATACCAAGCTGAGATCTTTAAAATCAGAATATATATCCTCATTCCTCATCTCCACAAGCTTCTCAATTTGGCTATAAAACACGGCTTCCCTAAGCTTTTGATGCAAAGCCTTATTGTGCTTATCTTCAAAAATGGGGAAAAAGCATTCCCTCTAACTATAGTACCATTATGATTAGTTGCATCCTAACCAAGATTTATGGGCTCATTTTAGAAAAGAAGCTTAGCCTTTGGCTTGAGAACCATGGTAAAAGGGCTAAAGGGAGAGCTAGTTTTAGGAGATAGCACTCGACTATCGACCACCTTGTCACTCTCAGGATCATTGTAGAGGAATGTCACAATAGTAAAACTAATATCTTCTGTTGTTTTGTGGACTTTAGAAAAGGTTTTGACACTGTCCCTCGAGATAAGCTCTGGGAGAGACTTGAAGAGATCATGATTCCTCCTGAATTGAGGATTGTTGTGATCTGCCTCTACGAGACTTCCATTTTCAAGCTTAAGACCAACAAAGGGTGGTCTAAAGTTATTTTATGCAATATCAGGGTTAAGCAAGGGTGTCCCCTTTACCCTACCCTTTTTGGTCTTTACATCAATAAGCTAGAAGAGTGCATGGAAACTACGAGTTGCAAGGGCACTGAGATCACTCGTATAATCATTACTCTTCTCCTCTATGCTGATGATATCATTCTTCTTGCAAAAATCCATGATGACCTAGACAAGTAGCTTAAGACTCTTCATGTCTACTACTCCAAGATGGGTATGATGGTTGATACCGGACTAAAGTCATGATAATTAAATCCAAAAATATCACCCATGGTAGTTTTGTCTATGATAACCATTGTCTAGAGTTGGTTTCTTCTTATAAATATTTGGGTATTGACTTTCCTCAGCAACTTAACTGGAATTATAGCATCGAGAAAAGAATCCTTGGAGGTTGGAAAGATTTTTATGTGCTTGAAAACAATTATAAGTCAGTCGATCTTTACATTTGGAGTAAAAAAAGGTTCCTCTTTGAGACTCTCATCACCCCCGTTATCTTATACAGATGTGAAGTTTGGGGTTGCAGTATATCTAGAGAGTCGTGGAGAAAGATTAAGATGATCCAAAAGTAATTCATAACCTATAACCTCAAGATCAAGGGAAATACTCCCTATCTTATCCTCTTGATCGAGGCTAGCATGTCCCCCATTGAGAGTACAACTATGTTTAGATATATTATGTATAATAAGAATAATTACAACATGGAATGCAAGAGGCTCCCAAAAATTGCTTCTAACTTTAGTCAAAACCCCCACCTACTCCTCAAGCGCGGGTGGCATAAGGATGCCCAATCTTGGCTTTGGCTCAACCTTTGGGGGATTAAGGAGGAGATCATCATGGGAAGCAAGGATAGTATTAAAGATATTATTACCTCCAATTTTATGGACAAGATGTGGGAGGATAAGGAGTTGGAGGGTAAAAGGAATCTAAGATACTATAAGGAGGTGATCAACCCCACCCTTGATAATCAGAACTATCTCTCTATGTTGACCAACACTAAGAATAAAATGAACATCGCTAGGATAAGAACTAATTCTCATGAGCTTCGAAGTGAGACCGAGCAATGGTCTACTCCCAAGACTCCCTGGGACAATAGAATCTGCCAGATTTGTGATACTAAGAAAGTGGAATATGAAAATCACTTCCTTTCAGACTGTCGGGCTCTCTCCCACATCTTCTCTCAATTCCCTATCATCAGCCACACCTCCAATATTCTTGACTTATTAAGCCAACCCAGCTATAGAAATCTTGGAGCACTTCTTTCCCTTCTCTTTGATCACAGAAACAAGATTTTGAAGAATGATAATTAAACTCTCTTTTCCTGAGGTCTAATAGACCGCATTAGTCTTGGTGGATGTTAATCATCATCATCATTAAAAATATATTTTGAAAACATGAATATATTTGCTACATCCACTACAAGAAAAACTCCTTGTGGGCCTGGAGTATGCCTTAAAAATGCTTATGCTTGGCTAAGAGCTCGTCTTCCTCAGATGTAAGGAAATCCTGCATATGGCAGTACTAAAATCCTGCCCCTTACGAAGCACCAATAGGTTATTCTAGGTGGCGTGGTTTTTCTTGAATAACAGTGACAAGTCAGCTTGCATTCACGGTTAGCAACTAGAGATGGTTTTCCTTGTTGTTGGTTTGACAACTGAGTTATGATAGGTTTTCCCACCTTAACTAAAAACAAAAAAAAACAAAAACAAAAACACTCCTTGTAACAAAGCTATGTACAAAACATCCCTAAAAATATATGTCCTTTTTTTTGTTTACAAGGAAAGCTACTTGTGAAGATTTCTAAGTGTACCTAAAATCCTACAAATGCATCGGTATGTGAACAAACCAACTACACTAGCATTGAACACAAACACCAAATAAGTAAATATATCTTTCTCTCATCTCATATTTTTCAAAAGTATTCAAATTTACATCATTGAAAATATATTTTGAAAACATGAATATATTTGCCTAGTAACTGCAAGAAAACTCCTTGTAACAAATCTTTGTACAAAACATCCTTGAAAAATATATCCCTTTTTTAATAAGGAAAGATACTTGCAAAGATTCTAAAAACGATGTACCTAAAATCCTACAAATACATCCGTGTCAACAAGCCAACTACACTAGTGTTGAACACAAACACACTAATAGTTGTAATTTTATATGTAATTTATTATAAAATGTGAATTTTTTATTTAAAAAAATAAAAATAATATAAGTGAAATGGTGCTTATCATTAACATAAGCACAATGGTGCATGTAAAAATGATGTATCATATCAGTGCATCAAGAACTTGTCAACAAACTATTATGAGCATTTGCATCAAGAGGTGCAAGGGCATGTCGATAGTGTTTTACAATTTTTTTTACCCTTCAAATATATATACAATAAAATTTAAAATAGAACAGTTTCTAATGTCTCACTCGAAGTCGGGGATGGACTGGTCAAACAGGCTTAGAGGTCGGTTGGTCGAACGAGCTCAGAGGTTAGGTATCTCTTCAAAGGTCCAGTGCACTGAAAGGTCTGACTATGGGGGATGTCATTGCATCATGTCCTCTATTCCAATGCCAAGAAAGAAAATAAAGATGGACAATTAAAGGTAAACAAAAATAGTGGTCATTCAATCTAGTATAAGAACAAGTGGTGTGGTAGTAGTGCAGTTAGAGTTTGGATTACACCATTGTTTAGAGTTGTCACTTTAAATAGTAATAAATACAAAGGACCTATATGGACAACACATCATTTAAAGTTGCATGGAGTATTAAAAATTATGCAATATGTGACTTGTGTTAATGTGAAAATTAAATTCCATCATAATAGTTAAACCAATGAAAAATTAAATATATAAATTTTTAAAATGCAATAAATATTTTTATCTTTACATAAAAATGAGATTAATATATAATTTTACAAAACATCAAAAAAAAATTGTTTCAAAAATTAGTAATCCCCTTGGAATGTTTGATAATGGTAAGTTTAAATTTTGTAATCTATGTAAAGTGAGTGCCCTTTGCTTTCAAAAGTGCATTTTAAGCAACAAAAATCCATAATATCATAAAAAAATTATCATCAAATTCCAACAACAAAAAAAATTAACTTCCAATAGTTATACTGCACTTAATGTAAATCCTAAAATAACATTTTGAATGTAAATTGTCAAATTAATAAATTATGTATAAAAAAATGTGCAAAGGTACACCGAAGGAATAGAAGATTTTGGAAGATCATCTAGCTACAAAAAACTCCACTGTTGAATGCATGTGCATAAAGTTTGTCAAACTCTCTAATGCAAACATCATTAATGGTTTCTTTTAGTGGAACTAAATTTCCTATTGATAAGAATACATGGGTAAATTTATATATGCGTAAATACATGGATTCAAATATTTTTTCTAATATTTTTGAAATATTGTTTGATAAATTATATATATCAGTGAGTACAAACATTAATCATCTGTGCATGAATATTTTTATTTTTTGAAAAGAAAAAGATATATTCAACTAAAACTAACATTGTTTTTATAATTTAAAAGTACAAATATTCATTTTATATTTGATTTCATTTGCAAATTCTACATAAAATCTCTCTTAAATAAAGTCAACATAATTTCTTTTTGTTTTGTTGGTCAACAAGCTTTCATTGTATTATCAAAGAAAAATTGAGTACAAAATTCATCTCAACATGCCCATCTCTCTCATTCCAAACGGACTTTTTGAGAATAGGGCCTGGAGTTAAACAAAGACACTCGATGCAAACCTTTATTTCTGATTGGCCTATTAGCCATACCATACATAAAAAACAAAAAAAACAAAAAAACAAAAAAAAAAAAAAAAATATATATATAATATATATAATATATATATATATATATATATAATATATATTATTATATAATATAATATATATATAAGATATAGATATATATATATATATATATATATATATATATATAATATATATATATATATATATATATAAATATTAGATATAGATATATATATATATATATATATATATATATATATATATATATATATAAAATAATAAATTGAACATAAACCTGAGCATGAGTCAACATATTAAGGAGGTGGGTTGGGAGGAAAGACATGAGGAGAAACAATGTAGCCTGCATGTTCATGCATGCATAAGTATTTGTGTTCCACCCTTTCTTCCAAAGTGCAAAGGTGGTCGTTGGTGCGCCGATGTTGTCATCAAATGCTATCTAGGTTGTTCATGATTTCATTCTGAACATGTTGAACATCATTGATGTAAGCTACCAATTCATTTCGATCCTCATAGCGTTGTTCCCGCCTGATGTCGATATTCATTTGAATATTGCATAGTTGGGTTGCCAGAGAGTCCAAGGTAGCTGACGCTATTACATGGCTCAGGGAGCGGGCGTGGGAGATTGCAACATCCTCCTCCATTTCCCTATTGGATGCATTCTCTGAGGATGAGTGGCTTCCCTCATTCTACCTATGTCGCTCTTCCTCACGAAGAGCTGCTCCCCCTCATCAAGGACGACATATCTATCGTGGCATGAAGGTGGAACAAGGAAAATTGAAGGTGGGCGTGGGAAGACCACTGTGCCCCCAAAATCCGGAATGAAACCTTCTAGGGGGCCAGCAGAAAGACCTCCCCCTCAACAAGAAACATCAATTGATACAGAAATGCACAAGATAAATGAGCTCATAAAATAAATTACCAAACCCAAAGATGTCGTGATTGGAAACGCTCCACCAATTATTTCGTCATTCACTAACACCACCCCAACTCGTGCCCATGTAGAATGTTCCCCTCCAAATGAGGAACGAGTTGGCCACCGAGCCACGACGAGTGCTGGTGAGAAAAAACACTATGCAAACAGCTCCAAAATGGAAAGAGCCAACCCAAATAAATCTCCACTGAGCCTACCACTCAAACCAGCAGGGGACCTAAATGGGTTCCTAAGAGGGCAACTACTAGGTTAAGGGAAACAGTGGAGGCTTAGCCCATTTTCACCACAACTAAGTCTCCCTTCTCTTTAAGGACTTTCACCAATGGGAGGAGTCACAGTAGTGTAGGTATTGTAAAGGGTACGTCAATGGATATGTAAGAAGTGACCCTAAAAACCTTTTCCAAGGATGGAGTAAATAATGGAGCTTGCTTTCTCTTTAAGAAAGGGACTTGGTCCACCAGGGATAAGGGGTGAGGATTGGAGGGTTGAGGGAGAAAGGATAGGATTATAAACAAGTTTCTAAATCAATATAGTCCTTGGGAAACTTGGATTCCAAAATGGTCCTTGACAAATAATTTTTACTGAGAAGTGGGACCACATGGGACCAACTGCACCTAGCCTAGGTTTCAGGGATGGAATGTAGCAACCAATGATGTTCCTATCTAGGACAAGGTGAGGGGAAAGGACAAAACAAGAATATTTACTTCAAAAGGTTGAATTAATCCTACTGAGGTCTAGCCTTGGGGATGCCTAGGCACAATTCGATCTTAGAGCTAGGGCTTGGGATTCCTGTAGATTCTACCATTAGAATTGCCTCAAATTTGGAGGAGAGGAAGGAGACCCATCGACATAATAGCCTATATGAGATCGAATTTTTTCCTTGGGTGAATTCCCAATAAATTGATGCCCTAGTTGACCTAATGGGGCTAGACTTGGGGAAAAGGGGGGAAATGGTAAAAAGAGGGTTAAAATGATCAACCTTTTTGAGGGATTAGTGCCTAATTCACTTGGGGATATGGGTTCAAGGATAATGATGAGTAAGAACTTTTTTTCTTGATCAAGGAGGCCCAGAAAGTCAACTTTATCCAATGTTGAGAGAAAGAAAATAAAAGTGACCTTCAATTATTTATAATTCAATGAAAATGATGCAAGCTTGTTGAGATATATAAATCTCTAGGAAATTTCTTTCATATAACATTGGCCCATACATAAATTAGCTAAAACATGCTCAATTCCACATTTCAATAATGCAACAACTAGCCCTAATTTTAGTAGTATGCAACAACAAGAATAATAGAATTAAAATTTACTTACAGTTTTATAGAGTATATCCAACCAACATTTCGTTTGCTCAATAAAGTTCCAAGACAAGAGAAATAGCCCAAATCCATACATCAAAATTCATCCATATCCAAAAAATATCCACCAAGGAAAAAGTGTGAAATTCTTTATGATTAGAGAGATCCCAAGTCAAGTGATGATACAAATAGTTTATCTAACATCGATATATAGCCTCCTAAGGAGTTCGAATTAGCCTACTTAGCCCCTAATGATAAAATAATGTGAAAATAAAACCCCTATTGGTGACAAGCCCACCAAACTAGCTCATAAGTGTAAAAATAAGCCTCACAAGGGGCCAAATAATAATGTGTGCATGTCGTAGGGCCCTGCAAAGGCTCAACAATACCCTGAAGTGCCATATTGAGGAATAAATTCCTTAGAATATGATGGAAAAGGCGGTGGCCCCTTGTTCTCCAAGTAGTATACCTGTGGTGCTCCCAGTGGGTATGAGGGCACGTAGATGACCCCATGGGTCTCCATATGAATCAGATATCCTCTGCAAGGGTCCAAGTGGTGGAATGAATGTTGCATATGATAGTTGTTGAAGCGCATAGGGATATTCCACAAGTAGGAGTAGTTATGCTTGGAGGAACAAGGACAGGAGTAGACACAATTGAAAAAGGCAACCAACCAAACCATTGGGTAATAAAAGCTACATAACTAACTCTAAAGTTTGATATAGCAAAGGAAAAATATACATGCAATGAATATAAAAGGTATTTGGTTGTGACATAACGGGGTCTATCAAGCTCAACGGCACAACAAGTACTGTCGAGTGTCTGCATATGACATGTCACTGATATACAACAAATCTGCACTTGGAGAAGCTACTGGAGAGGTAAGCCCCATTACAAATTTCTTGAAAAGTTGTTTAGAGCTAATAAAATATGAATTATCCCTAGACAAGTTATGTAGAATGATTTAATAGTGTGCACAAGAGCAGGAAACACATATCATGTGATGGGCCTCCTAATTAGGTAAAACATAAGGCTTGTCTAACCTTTCCTATGCACATAAAGGTTGTATTAGACCTTCCTTTTTGCACTTAATAACATTTCCTTAGCTTAAATGAGCTATTAGGAGGGTTAAAGAGATTTATCATGATTTATGTGCATTGACTATGATGCAGGATATTGAGGATATTTTGCACATATTAGGAGGATATCTAGTCCAATAGATTCATGGGGCCTACCCCTTACTACAAAAGGTTCAATCTTGGCTGGATTGGAGCAAAAAATACTCCTCATATCTACGAGGTCACCCAAGGAGCATGATCCTATTGTCTAGGAGTTTTAAAACAATTCTCCTTTCAAGGAGGCCACCCCTCATTCATTTTGTATAAGTAGAGGGCTTGAATAGCCCATTAGGCAACTAGAAATAAGTAAAAGCAAAAGAATAACAATGTAGAAGGTCTAGTTTTCAAGTTCTACAGCTTTGCTACATATAATAAATTCTTCAATTAATGAAATATAACTTTGTTTTTAGTTCTTCTTCTATTTCTCCTTCAAGGATTTGAGCCTCCTTAGGGATCCTATTCTCTAGGAGTTTTGGAGGTAAAACAATACACCTTTCAAGGAGGCTACCCCTCATTCATTTTGTATAAGTAGAGGGCTTGAGTAGCCCATTAAGTAACTAGAAATGAGTACAAGCAAGATAATAACAATGTAGAAGGTCTAGTTTTCAAGTTCTGCAACTTTTTGCTATGTATAAGAAATTCTTCAACAATGAAGGATAACTTTGTTTTTAGTTATTATTCTATTTCTCCTTCAAGGATTCGATCTTCCTTGGGTTAGAGCCCACCCCAAGTGCTCAAGGCCCCTTCTATATCATTATTCTTTATGCATTTATTCATTTCTAAATTTATTTATGAGTATTGTTTTTATGCAGGGTTAATTAACTTGTTTCTAAACAGTCTTTTCTTCCACAATTTTGAGCGCTAGATGATAACATTGGTAGTGATTATATTTTTTAGTTAGTATATTTATGCAACTAAGTTCACTTTAGTTGTTGATATTTATTTGTTGTCCATAATTGTTGTTTTGTTGTGATTCCACAGTCCCCTATGTTTGCAACTACAGGAGACTCTACAGACACATTTTTGAATAAATCCTTCTACCACTCACATGATGACGTGGAAATGAGTGCTTTATCATTTCTTAGCCTTCAATAGCCTCCTTTTTCTTTCCAACCATGCCTTTAGTGCATTTTATTTCTCATTAGGATGTCTCTTGTAGCGAAACAAAGACCCCTATATCAATTTTCATTTTTCTTATAAAACTCATCCAACTCATGATTCACCTTATTCAATGTGTTATAACATCCCTAGAACCTTGAAGATGGAATTTAGAAGCAAAGAGACCAAGTAGATTCTTTGACACAGTTTGTTGTAGAAATTGCCCTTTTCTTGCAAAATTTGTTGAATTTTTAGGATTTCCTTAATAAATAATTACTTCCGATGACTTTCTTCATTGTTTATGTCATGTTACTTCATCATTATGCAATTATGCATAAGAAATCTTCAACTTTAAAAAAATGAAGACAGTAAAAACATGAAGAGATAGCCAAACACAAGAAACACAAAATTTACCCTGGGAAAACCCCAAACTAGGGGAAAAACCCAACAATATTTTCTTCGAGAAATTTTTCCATTTGACAAGAGATACAATCTGAATTTTCCAATGAAAACAAATCAAATTGACCAGTGATCAAACACAAATAAAATTCACCCTCCTGAAATTTCAGCGTCTTGGAATTTCAACATTGTGTCTCATATTTTGTCCTCTTCTCTCTGCCTCAGATGATCTGAATTGGATGTCCAAAATATTAGGTCAAATTTCCTCTATATATAATGATCACGGGAGCTTGAATGGACATGTCCATTCGACTAGGCCGACTTGGTGCCAAATTTACAATTTTGAGGAAAATTCTAAATTTGAAAAATTCAAATTTTCTTCTTTCAGGGACGACTTGAAATACAATTATTTTTTGTCATTTCTCTTTATTTTTGGAGGGCTATGATCAATTATGAAAACTGACCATAGCTACAAGACTTCAACACTCCCTCTTAGCTAGGGAGGCATTCATAATGACTTCCACTGATGTTCTCTTATTGAAAAATTTCTCTATTCAAGAAAAGGTTGAATGAGCTAAGCTACGTTGATGTATCCATCCACCACATGTTCAACAACATAACCATGTGGGAATAATTCACATCAAAATAATTGAAAAAGGCACAAGTTCAATCCACTAGCCAACCCCATGACAATATGGTCAAAACCCATGACAAGGGGAGCATTTTATGAGGCCAATATCTCCATCCATAAATAATGGGTTCCCGATCAACTCCATGACCTAAAAGCGTAATATGAGTCAATCTCCCTGAATATAACCAATGTTCCCTCGATCAAATCCCATGACCCAAAGGATTAATCAGGACCAATCTCTCCGACTATAACAATGGTCTCCCAGCCAAACCCCATGACCTAAGAGAGTGCTTAAAATCAGTCTTCCCAACCATAACCAATTTTCTCATGATCAAACCCTATGACCTAAGGGAGGAATATTGATCTCGATGTCAACAACGTGAATCTTCTTTACCGTAACCAATGGTCTCCTGGTCAAACCCCATGACCAACGGAGCAATCCAAGCTTGATGCTTATAGAGCCAATCTCCTTGACTATAAATATGGTCTCTCGGTAAAACTCCATGACCTAAGGGAGAAATTCAAGCTTCAATGCATATAGGGTCAATCTCCCCAACCATGGTCTCCTGGGCAAACTCCATGACCTAAGGGAGCAATCCAGGCCCATAGATGATGCGTCATCAACACTTCCTTTCACTAAGGAATGCATTCTCAATTTCTCCAAGCTTGTCCAAGAAGTACACGAACCTCATCCAGGGATAAAGGCTTTAACAAACTCAACCATAGTAATACAAAGAGCCTCACAACTCCACGTTCTTTGACATGTCACCACGATCGTCTCCCGCACTTGATTAAACAATCTTGAAGCTACACCGCTTCACAACTTACCAAACAAATTGTAATATATATTCAATTTGAATTTGTTATATCCATTAGTGGTACTTTATCATTTGAAACATATCTCAATCACTAGTACCATACTGGTACCTCAACAAATGTTGTGCCACATGCCTTGGCTCAACCATATACTAATGAGCTTGAATTCATCATCATAACTACATTCAATCGTTGAAACAAATATTGCTGAGACAATCCAAGCATCTCCCTCTTCTACTCAGCATCACTGAATTTAATACCATGGAAATGGCCATGGACTTGTTTTCTATTATAAGAATATTTCATCATTTTTTACTAAGGAGGATTTCATCTCGATTTTTTCAATACTTCTAGTCCCAAGAATTAATGTGTCAAATCAAGATAATTCATTTCAAACTCAAAGATCAACTCCTTCTCTCATGATTGTTCCCTCTATCATGCAAGAAAATCTTCCTATGATTGCATCTGCCTCTGTCACTTGAGTCCTTCAAAGTCCATTGAATTAAATTAAGCATACTCAAATCTTATTTTAAAACTAAATTAAATTAAGGAAGAATACCTCAAATCGTATTTGAAAATTAGAGATAGATTTATAAAAACATGGAACAAACATATTATTAAAAATGTATATTTTAAAATAATAAGTAAATTAAATTTTAGCCTTGAGGGTCAACTCAGTTGGTCGAGTCTCTGTCATTAAAGCACCTATACTATTGAGAGGTCACAGGTTTATTTCTCTCGACACTCTCAGGGTCAAGCTCCGTGGTTGAGCTGACAAGAAGTGATCCTTTTAATTATATTTTCCTAGTACAAATATTCTATAGATGTAGCGGTCATGGTGGCTCCTTAATTTACACACAATGATCCACTTTGTTATTTGTGAAGCTAAGTCCCAATATATTTGTATCGAATTTTAGATACCACATTAATAAGGAGTGCATTAACCCATATAGGGATTTTTCAAGTTGACATGCCAACTCCTTTTTCTTTTCATTGCAAACTCTTATGGATGCTTCATGTGATTTATTCTTCCAAGTCTCCATGCATAAATGTTGTCTTCACGTACATCTATGTTGCTTCAAAATCAAAACTAAAAATAATAGATAAAAGATATATAATAGAGATTAAATCAGCAACAAGAGAAAAAATCTCACCAAAATCAATTCACTCTACCCTAAGAATAACCTTTTGCTACAAATTGAGATTTGTATTTCTGCACTTTATGTTCTGCATTCAAATTCTTCTTAAACATTTATTTTTTTCCAAATAGATTAATTCCAATCAACAGCTTCACTAGATCCCAAGCTTGATTCTTCTCCAACGATGTCATTTCTTCAACAACAATTTTTTTCTAGAATTTACCATCATCTAAATTTATTGTCTCCCTAACAATCTAGGATCATCATTAGTAATAAACAAAGCAAAATTTGACGAAACTATGATGTGTACATCTACGACTAACTTTGCTCTCAAACCAATCTCCTCAATACAGAAGCATGTGGTTCTTCTTTTTCTAATTCTTATTCTTCTATATTATCTGATGCAACATCCTTCAATTCAAACTCTATTCTTTGGTTCTTTCTCCCTTGGTAGGACTTCATGTTTCACATCTTTGATTTATCTAAATACCACATCTTGACTATAAACAATCTTCTTAATTTCTTGGAACCAATGCTTTTATGACAACAATTTAGTTAAAAGAAAATGTAAAAATAGGATTCATCTAAGTGAATTATTTGTTACAGTTACTCTAACAATGTTGGTTATAAACCAAATAATAATTATCAAAACTATCATAATGATGCCTATCATTTATGAATCCCAAGAGATTTAGAAGGCATGTAAGCTTGATTGTAAATTTTTATCCTAATAATAATATATCCTTTCCTTGCTAATGGATGCTTCAGGGTTTTACCACATAAAATCTCTGTGTATTATTTACTTTCAGTCACTATTTTTAAGTGTGATCGTAAAGTTTTGTCCTTAAAATAAAAGATCCTTTCCTTGCTAGTGGATGCTTCCTTGAAAAATTGTCAAGGTTTTACCACACAAAATCTCTATGTGTTACTTATTTTCAGTCATTGTTTCTCTGTATTGAATGTTATAATAGACTTTGAATACCAATAAGTGGTATTAGAGCACATAGTTGATGTATAAATTAAATAAGTCGAGTTATTCCACCTATTCAGTTGTGAAAGTGAAACATATGAAGGATCAATCATCAAATAGTCGAGGAAGCCCTAGAAATTATTGGAAAGATCTGCTAGAGGAAATAACAAACATTTTCTAGCTGCCAAAAACTTTAGCTGTCACCATTTGTTTTTTGGGGCCAATATTGCAGAGAAAGACAAAAAATCATTCTATCCAATGAAGGTTAGAGGTCATGTGGGGTTGGTTTGAGTCATGCAACAGGTAAAGTCGTCAAATCATGGAGACTTATTAGATCTGTTTGTGTAAAAGAGTGACAAAGGATGCACTTGGTGGCAAAGGAATAGTCATTGAACCCACTGTAAGAAGTTGATTGATGTGGAGAAAAGGCTAAACTAGTATGTGGCTAATAGGAATAGTTCTAAGTAGAGGAACAATTTTAATAAGAAGTCAAGTTATGGAACCAAGCATTGGATATTTACCTGAGTCATTGTAAAAATGAAACCATAGCTAACATTATAGTAGAGTAATTCGAGTACATTTTTTTTAAACCCGTGACAATATAAAAAATTTAAACTTTCTTTTATGTAATATATATAGATATAT
>APFE030674646.1:0-53516 GCA_000404065.3 Pinus taeda | reverse complement strand
CTAGGGATGGAGGATTTGGTAGTCCTCTAACGCTTACATGGCTATGTTCGCCGAGATATGGGACCCCTGGAATAGATCGACATCATTTTATTTCAAGTCATTCGTTCGTTAGCCTTAGTATAGTAAATGAGATGTATTGCTAAAGTCAAACCATAAAGGAAATGGATTCATAATTTTGTTTTCGTCTTTCTTTTGAATCTGACATTTTCATTAGGAAAGTTTCTAAGTGAGATTAGCATTTACAGTAAATGGTTTGATTCATTGTTCATAGCTCCATTTCACGTCGTTGACAAGAAAGTATAAAGTACCTCTTCCTTATCCTTCTTTTTTTTTCAAATTGGTATATCTGGATACAGGTAGAATTTCATGGGATATAATGAAGACTGAATATACATCCAAATCTTTTTTGTTCGATTGATCTATATAGGTCAATCAGGAATAATTGAATAGATTTTTCTACAGATGGGAAATTTCCAATGTGATTAGATGAAAATGAGGGAGCATTTACAATCCCTTAATTTGGTAAGATACAATTTTAAGGAGTTTGTTGTTTTATCGCATCACGGCTTGATGGAAGAAACTTCATTAATTTCCAAAAATTGAGGATTAATAGATAAAGAAATTGATTCAGCTTTTTGGTAATGAATATTACATTAGCAGAACCTTTTTCATCAAAGAGAGAGTGCTGTAAATCAGTCCCCTACATATTACTATAATTATATGTACCAACAAGATCGATTCGGAGAAATAGTAGGAAGATACAAAAACAAACTGTATTTCTCAGATTTATTCCTTTAATGAATTCCCATGTAACAATTGTTGTAAATGGGATTTACAGAGTCGTAGTTAATCAAATATTAATAAGTCATGGTATTTATTACAGTTCAGAATTAGACCATAATAGAATTAATTATATATATACTAGGACTCTCATTTCAGATTGGGGAAGAAGATCAAAATTAGAGATCAATGTGAGAGAAAGGATATGGGCTAGTGTAAGTAGAAAACAAAAAATATCTATTCCGTTTTACCAGTAACCCACATTAATTTATTTTATTATTATTATTTTTAATTTATTAATTTATTAATTTAAATTATTATTTTAATATTTTTAAATATAACTATCATTTTAACAAGATCTCTCTCCTCCCTCTTGTGACCGTTTAACCAAATAATTCCTCCACAATTTCTTTTCAGCCTAAATATTACCAACCGTTATTTGAAATTCTACACCCTATTCTTCTTTAGCATCTCGGACTCGCTATATCGTTGGTCCAGAACACTTCTAAAAAAATTCAACACTCCGAGTTCATTGTCAGGTTGAGGCTGAAACGTTAATGCGTTTTCCAAATTCAACTTGAAATTCACAATAATATCTTGGGTTGAAGTGTCTATCTTCCTCGGACGTCATAGCTTCCACGGGCTTTAACCATGGTCCACCGAGCACGTCATGCATTTTCAAAGTGAACTTTGAAAAGTTCACGAAAAATGTTGGGGGAAGCGTCGATCTTGAACGTGTTTTATCTTTACGTTTTCCAAATTCACCTGAAAAGTTCAAAATAATATGTTGGGTTGAAATTGATGTGGTTTGATGGAATAACTGAAATATGTTGGGTTGAAGTTGATGTGGTTTGATGGAATAATTGAAAGTATGGAGTGTAAATTTAAAATATAGTCCGTGTTATGCAGTAATTAGTATGTGTTATTTATTTTTAATATAGTTAATTGGAGTTGGTATTGATGGGAATTAATTAATTGGAGTTTGAATAGATGTGATGGGATGAATTTAAGTTTTCATAAAGAAATATAAATGAAAGTAAAAATAATGTATTAAAATATTTTTTTAGAACTTTATTTTATTTGCTATAATGAAGCTTTATAACTTTATTTCTTTCATTGTTTTATTCAAATTGATATGAAGAAACTTATATTCAAGAAATTGAAGTGTCAATTCCAAGAAACTTGTTTGGCACAACTATTTGTCTCCTACAAAATTCATGAGAATTGCATATAATTGATATAGAGTTGAATGCAATTGTGTTTGTTGTAGTGAAGGAAGGGGAATATGGGACAAAACCTTTACTGTTATTTTTCAAATGGCTTCTTGTTCTTAATAAGATCTACTTTTTTTTGCAAGGAAAAATGGAGTTGGGATAATTTATCATTTGTGATTTAGTATTAAATGATTTTTTAAGTTGAATTGTAAAGATAAATTAATTAATATTTATAACAATAACATTTGTTTTACTACTAATTTAACAACTAAATTATAATTAGAACTAATTTATAATTTTGCAACTAAATTATAACTAAATTGCTCATAATTATAGATAGATATCCAAACACTTAAATTTCTAACCAAAATACTTACTTCCTTAAAAAAAAAAATCATATTATCAAAATTAAAGAAAATTCATTAATTTTTTTTAATATTCGAATAAATAAAGTATATCATTATCTCTTTCCAAATAATTTCTAAATATTATTAGTTTGTTATGATTTGTGATTTAGTATTAAGTTGGTTGAATTTGGCACAATCACTTTGAATAAAACCAAGAATAAAGTTGTAGTTGATCACATTAACAAAATTCACACATTAATTTTTTACAAGGTAATTGAAACCAATCTTCTCTGTTTGGTTCGAGGAAGGAAGGTAAAACAAATTTAACAAACCAATTGAAACAGATGAGAAATTGAATACTAACCTCCCAATAAAGGTCCAACAATCTCTCATTCTGCAGCTACTTGAAGCAAAATCTAGAACTTCAAAGTGAGATATTTTCTACTAATAGAATTAATTTGGATCCCATACCTCCAAAATGTGCACCATAAAATTTGAATCCCCTAAAATTGCATTGGATTTGTGGCCAACCAAGTCTCCACCTCGTCTAGAGTTTCAAATCCTTCTTGATACATTCAAACATTAATCACATACACACTAAAAGAAAAAAGAAAAAAGCTTACACTAAAAGAAAAAAGAAAAAAGCTTCTGAATTCAGGGAGATCAATTTTTTGAATTCAATTTCTTGTAATAAGATTGATTTCTTTAATTTTTGATATATCTTGGAGGCTTATGCTTAAATAAAACAAATTCAACAAGGGTAGGAAATAAATGCTAATGGGATAATCTAAAAATTAGTAACTGTATTAATAATTTTTTTAAAACTATGATTAATGGAATTGGAATAGAAAATAGAGAAAAAAGAAGAAGGTATAAGTTAAATTAAAATTAATAAAACTATAACACATAAAAAAATATTGGAATTTTTTTATATTGTTTATATATAATTTATAAAAATGGAATATAGGAAAAAATCAAAAATTAAATAAAAAAGAATAAAGCATAAAAAATAGTAGTAATAAAAAAAAATAGAAGTTACTAACAACACTACCTCAATTAATCACCTTAAAAACAAATAAATTAAAAAATAATAATAAATAACAAAAATTGAGTTCCCAATTTTAAAGTATAGATAAGTGGTATAAATAAATTTAAATGATAATAAAAAATAAAAAAAATGAATTCCCAATTTTAAACTATAGATAAATGGCAGAAATTTTTTGTCAAAAAAATAATACCATGTCATGACAATAAAGATTTTTAGCCACGTTTCTAATCAAAAGTATGGTTTATCATCAAAACCAACATATTCAAGTTTATATAATCCATAATAAATTAAGGAAAAAAGTATAATATGAAATTTAAAAATAAAACTAAATACACAAAAATTAAATTTCCAAATTATAGATAAGTAACCAAAAAATAAATACATTCTAAATGGCAAAACTAAATACATAATACCATCTCTGGACGATATAGTAATAACATGTTGAAATGTTAGGTTACGCTAGGAACATAAAAATAAAACTAAACACGTGAAACCATCTCTGAACACCATAATAATAACAGGTTGCCGTGTTGGATTACGATATGGAACTTAAAAATAAAACTAAATACGTAATACCATCTCTGCACAATATAATAATAACATGTTGAAGTGGTGGATTACGATATGGAGCTTAAAAATAAGTATTATATTCCTGAAATTTCAATTATCAAAAAGTAAATTTGATGAAAGGTTGTCAATTTTGACTTTGCATACATACTAAAATCTCCCATAAAACTTTAATCCAGCAGCAGCTTAATGCCCGAAGAATTACCCATTTCTGTTGGCAGGGCTGGATGAAGAGCGTAGCCATGCTTATGATCCCTTAGCCTTTTGATTGCCTTGCTCTTGTCTTGACTTAGCTTTACTATCCTTCTAATTCTTGATTTGGCTTGTGCTTCCTAATCATAGGAATAGATGGGAAAGCATGGAGTTTCAAAACCCATAAGTCGAATAACCACGGGCAAAGACAAGGTAGCATACCCCATATTTATTTTCTTTCAAAGCAATAGGCAACTAGGGCAGTGTTATATTCACATTCACATGGTATAGGGTGGATTACAATCACTATTTATTTATTTTCAAAGCAATAGGCAACTAGGGCAGTTTTATATTCACATTCACATGGTATAGGGTGGATTACAATCACTATTTATTTATTTTGAAAGCAATAGGAAATTTGGGCAGTTTTATATTCACATTCACAAGGTATAGGGTAGATTACAATCACTACTGTTATAATTAATTAATTATAGAAAGTGTGTATATCACACAGAGGCTGAATTGAAATTTGAGGCTTCATGGTATTTACCATGATAAGCCACTTGTGCTTGAATACAACAAAACGAAATTTCATGGTTTTCATATTCAAGACGTTTTCCTAAACATCATTTTCAATCTGAACAACAGTGCGTGTATTATGCATGTAAATCAAATTCTCCTAGAAGATTGATGTGTAATGAACTTTAAGCTAGCCGTAGAATGTTTTGCGTTTGAGTGCCAGTAACTGGATCGGAGATCCTGCATACCAGGCGCCAAGATAAAATGATCATAAGTACGATGAAGAAAATAGGTGGCATGAAATACAGATACAGTTCCTTGAAGCAAGAATGACCATTGACAGGTATTATGCAAAAGAGCATACTGAGTTCTTTAATACAAAACTTCATACATTGTGTAATTTTTTCAGGCATATTCACGCCTGCCTGTTGTGAGAAGATTTGTTTGAATAATGAAATGAAGTCTCTGTTGTTGGGAATTTCTGGTCATTCCAAACAAAATTACAGTGGAAAGATGCTCTGATAACACTGTTGGGAATTTTCTGTTTAAATTCCAAAACAAAAAAATATGAACAGAGAGTGATACTCTGTTTTAGGAATTTATGATAAGTCCAGAACAAACTAACAGAATAGAACAATGCTCAGTTTTAACACAACGGAAACAAAAACAAAAAAAAATCGTTCGCTGAAACTCGTGTTTCAGCAACGCAGAACTGGTGTTTCAGCAACACTGAAACTGGTGTTTTAGCAACACTCTGTTTTGACGCCGAGAATCTATTTGCTGATTATGGTGTTTTAGCAACACTCTGTTTTGACGCTGAGAATCTATTTTCTGATTACGGTGTTTCAGCAACACAAAAAAAACTTGTATTCATTAACAGAAAAACCAACTGATACAAAATTGTCTTCCTCACATAGAGGGATTTTCACAAGAGATTATGCTGAAGAGCATCTTCCTCTTAACAAAGGGATTACAACATGAACACTTCAGTTCCACAAACCAATTTTTCACTATCTCAGAAAATTACAGTTTTCAGCACTATTGTGCATTACAAAAGAAACTCTCTATATATCTCTATTTTTCTACACTGCTATGTCTACGTTTTATAGTGCATTACATTTTCTGCTTTTTACGGTGCAGGAAGCGGTCATAACTTATCCATTAACAGCTTTAACTCGCTGATGAAGTCTCTGCTACAATCCGTTGCTCATGATGAACAAATCTGATCTTTTGTTGTATTTCTTAAGTCGGTGGTGTTGAAACCCATGGTTGATAAATGCTGCGACAGCTCGAGGCTGGTTCTTTTCACTTTCAGCCATTGTGCTCTTTAATGCGGTTGTTTAGAAGTAATGGCACAACAGTGGATCTGATCTTCCTCCTTCGGGAACACAAAAATAGTTAAAGGGTGAAAAGATGGTAATGGCGATGGCTTAAAAGAACGGGAATAAATGTGGGGCGTGGATCAGGATAAAGTAGTTGCTGTTGTTCAACTGTTCACTGCAATTGAAATTATAATTTTAACACTCCCCTTTAATTTCAACTGTTGGGTTATCAGTCATACCCAGACATTTCGTTAAAAACTCAAAACTTTTCTGGTCCAATGGCTTGGTCAGAATATCCGCAACCTGTTCCTTAGTCCTGCAATGTTGTAAAACGATTTCTCCATTGTTCACCAATTCTCTGATGTAGCGAAACTTTGTGTCTATGTGTTTTGTTCTCTTGTGGAACACATAAGTTTTGGACAATGCAATAGCTGAGCTATTGTCACAAAAAATAATCGTTGTTGTTGCCTGCTCTTGGCATAGACTTCTTAACATTCTCCTCATCCAAACCGCTTGACACGCTGCTGCTGTAGCTGCCACGTACTCTGCTTCTGCTGTAGACAATGCCACAATTGGCTGTTTCTTGGAAGCCCATGAAATGACTCCTGAACCTATGTGAAAAATGTAACCGGATGTGCTTTTCCAGTCATCTACACTTCCAACCCAATCACTATCTATGTATCCAACTGAATCTGAACATTCTGAAACAGTATAAAAAACGCCATACCTTTTTGTACCTTTAACATACCTCGGAATTCTCTTTGCTACTTGCCAATGTGTTTCTTTTGGCCTCTCCATGAATCTGGAAATTAAACTAACAACATGCATTATGTCCGGCCTGTTGAAAAGTGTGCAACAAGAAATGCTTGTTGAGAATGCAACAAGATGATGGAGCTTAGTGAAAAGAGTCGCCTTCACTAAGTGGGCCCGCAGGCTATTTTTGGCGCAAGTCTATTTTTAGACTATGTCTATTTTTAGACATATGGATCATGTCTATGGATTGCAGGTTGTTGTTTATGGATGATTGATCAAGTTGGAAAAATAGATGGACTTCTATTTTTTATGAAAGTGTGAGTGATCACAGTGTGAGTGATCAAGTCTATTTTTAGACTGGCTTTCAAAAATAGAAAAGTCAAATATTATTATCTCACAATAATATATGGACTATAAACTTTGTCTTATTCTCTTGGAGCACTTCAGTTCGAGCTACGGATGTGGCACATGCAATTGCATGAAGGAAATAAGTGGTTCTTATGGGTTAGTTGAATATTTGCATGCATGACTTCAGTTAGAACTCAAGTGAGTTGAGTTTAGTGGACTGGAGGTGCAGTTGATGGAGTTGTGTTCAGTTTAGCTTTGTTAAACTGGTTGTATTTAGTCTAACTGGCAAATAGACTAGAGATGAGTTGGGTGAATTAGTTATTAATTAATTCCCAAGTTATTAACTCATAATACAACTAATGAATACATCAGTTAACTCAGTTGCATGTCAGTGCATGTTCAGTTCAGCAGGGACAGGTGTTAGAGAATCAGATTGCTATCAGTTGTGACTATAGTTGTGCACCAGATCTTGCACAAATCAGGGATTGAGTATGCCAATGAGTTTGCCCACATTGTAGCTTGGAAATACGTGATTTAGCCAAGGAAAGACGTGGCTGCATTGTATTATCATCAGTTCTCTGCAGGTTTGAGGCAACGGAGGTAGGCAAGCAGCAAAAAGATTTGAGCCAGTGATTGATTCAGATCTGAGCTGTATTGTGTGTAACAGGTGGAGCTGGTACTGGATTTCTTGTGATAAGCATGTACTTTGTAATGTTACATGACTCAATCATTAATATACAGATAGTTGGGGTTTTTAGCGAGATGCTTTCCCCGGGATACATACTGTGTTAATGTGTGAATGCTCTTGATGTTTTATTGTTATTGATGCTGCTATATTGATGATCAACGTAGAGGAGCTTATGTATTGTGTATGTTTTCCGCAATAGTACATGATCAGGATAATCTCTGTTGAATATGTGTTAAATTATTCAAAATTTCTACATGGTATCGGAGCTGGTTGATTTGTAGAAGAGATTTCTACAGGATATCAAAGCGAGGATTGATCAACAGATCTATTATTCAGGAAGTGACTACGTTTTATTTCTTCAGGCAGAGTCTGTAATCGGGCCAGGTAGCCTCTGGATTCATCCTTCTTTTGGAAGGTGAGATATCCGGTGAATGCCCATACAGTCAATCTCTCTACAAGAAATACTTTGTTCTCACAAATTTTAGATCGGAAGTGGTTGAGTTTTGAGCTAGTGGAATTCAAATTTGCAGCAGTGTTTTCTTGGTGTCAAAGTTGAAATGTCTTTCAACGGATTGCGGTTGGAGTATGCCCTTGAGGTCAGATCGAACTATATTGCATGGAAGGATGGGATGGAGGCAGTGTTAGATGATAATGGGTTGAAGGATTTCATAGAAGCGAATGTCCCAAAACCTACTGATGTTGCTCAAGTCGCAGATTGGCAAAAGAGACAACAAAGTGTCGAAGGATTCTATTGGAGGGCGTGAGGGATCACATTGTGTCCAGCCTCCATGGAAATGCTACTCCATACTTGATGTGGAAAGCGTTGACAGATCTATTCCAAATCAAGAGCGACCAGAGGAAGTTGGCGCTCAAGGATAAACTCAGAAACGTAAAGTGTGAGAAAGGTGACAGTATGGCCAAGTATCTCACGAAGTTCACCCAATGTTGGGATGAGCTGGGAAGTGTGGGGGTGGCTGTCGATGATGAGGACTTGGTGAACTTGGCTCTACTTGGTCTTCCGAAGAGTTGGCATTCCTATCAGGACTCTATCAATGGTCGGGAGAAGTTGCCAGGATGGGAGAGACTTTGGTCGGATCTTGTGCAAGAGGAGATTAGGCGGAATACCAGGGACGGATCTTCATCAAAGGCACCTGATGAAGAAAATTGCGCTTTGGCTGCCAAAGCAAAGAAGGGGAAGAACAAGAAAGCTTCTCATTCCGGTGCGAAAGGCAAGAAGTAGGACATGTCCAAGGTGAAGTGCTTTCACTGTCACTAACACGGACACTATTCCACAAATTGTCCACAGAAGAAGAAAAATAAGCAAGCTGCTAGATCTGCAGTGGGAGAGGCCTTAGCTTCTCAGTTTGAGCTGGATTTTTTGTTGATCGCATGCTTGGTATCAAGTGTGATGGGATCAGTATGGTTCTTGGATAGTGGTGCATCTTTTCACATGACAGGAGATCGAGATTTTTTTTCTGATCTGGATGAAAGATCTTGGAGTACACATCGAGATGGGCGATGATGGTAGATACAGTGCGACCGATATCAGTACCATTTCCTTTGAGAGGGAGTCTGATGAACCCTTCGTATTGAAGGAAGTGATGCATGTTCCAAGATTGAAGAAGAATCTTATCTCTGTGGCAATGTTAGAAGACAAGGGATATGATGTTGTTTTCAGCAAGGGAAAAGCTTTCCCGTAGTAAGACAATTGGAGAAACTCGGAAGATAGGGGTTCGAGTCAACAACCTTTATCAGTTGCATGTAGATGGTTGTGCAACAATGGCATGCAAGGTAGAAGGAGTGGTGAGTCGGGATGATGGCGAGCTGTGGCACCGAAGATTGGGCCACCTTCACCATGGAGCCTTGAAGATACTGCAGCAGATTTCTACTGGGCTTCCTAAAGGCACTCTTGTGCAGTCATATTAGTGCAAGGGGCGTATTTTGGGAAAGTTTGTGAAAGCCACCTTTCACGAGAAGGATAGTCGTGCCACGATGATCCTTGAGAGAATTCACACAGACGTGTGTGGACCTTTCTCAGTTGCTTCGACAACAAAGCACAGGTACTATGTGATCTTTGTTGATAATTTCTCCCGAAAGTGTTGGATCTTCTTCATGAAGAAGAAGAGTGAGACATACTCAAAGTTCTGTGAGTTCAAAGCACTAGTCGAGAAGGAATCGGGGAAGAAGGTGAAGGCTCTTAAGAGCGACAATGGTGGTGAATTCATCTCTAGCGAGTTCAAGGATTTCTGCAGCGCAGAAGGGATCTGAAGAGAGCTCATAGCTCCCCATAACCCACCGCAGAACGGGGTTGCTGAGCGGAAGAACAGAACGATCGTGGGTGTTGCATGGGTGATGTTGCATGATCAGGGCCTACCCCTTCACTTGTGGGAAGAGGCATGCAATACTGCAGTATATGTGCAGAACTGTTGTCCTCATAAGGTACTTGGCATGAGTACACCCGAGGAGGCTTATTCTGGTAATAGGCCTGATATTTCCCATTTGAGGATTTTTGGTTCTCCTGTTTACATGCATGTAATGAAGGATGCCAGGAAGAAGTTGTAGCCGACCGCAGAGGTTGGGATATTTGTGGGGTACACTGATACACCCCACAACTATCATGTGTATTTACCAGATAGTCGCAAGACTGTTGTGTGACGGGATATAAAATTTCAGGAGGAGAAAGCCATGAAGTGTTTGCTTGAGAGAGAGCCACACTTGCATGCAGATGAGGAGCTATTATTTCCTAAGGATGAGCTTCAGGATGTGGATCAGCCACAAAAGGAAGTTCATGGAGTGGAAGAAACCACTCATGCAGCGCCAACCATCAGAGGGCGAAAGCGCACTACAGAAGCTGAGCGACTGGCTCAAGATGCAGAGAAGGTTGTAGGACCACCTACAGGAGAGTGCAGGCAGAGACAGTCACCGGATCAGTACACTGGATACATGGCTCTTGTGAGCAAATGTGTCGTGACAGAGCCATCCTCTTTCGAGGAAGCTATGGAGAATCCCGCATGGGTAGATGCCATGGTGGAAGAGTATGATTCGATTGTAAGAAACAGTGCATGGGAGATTGTCCCAAGACCGGAGGGGAAGTCAGTGGTGGGTTTGAGATGGATCTACAAAGTGATGCAGATGGGTGGCACATCCATCAAATGGATGTGAAGATTGTGTTCCTTCCTGGAGGTTGGAGGAAGGAGGATGCTACTTCAGCGAAGGTAGTGGATGCCATTGTTTATCGATAGTTGGTGGAGTCGCATGTGTGCAGGCTCAACAGAGGCACATCGGGATATGGATCTTGGTACAGTCAAGAGGATGAGGTGAAGCTATGTGGCTTCATGGATGT
The DNA here is from genome assembly GCA_000404065.3 of Pinus taeda. Taxonomy (NCBI): domain Eukaryota; kingdom Viridiplantae; phylum Streptophyta; class Pinopsida; order Pinales; family Pinaceae; genus Pinus; species Pinus taeda. Next base: position 42,395 of record APFE030674646.1, on the reverse strand, counting down.
AGATTTGTTAGGGAGCCCAACGGATGTAGATATCGACATCAGGTACCATCATATCAGAGATTGTGTGCAGCGGAGAATCATGTTACTTTCATATATTCCCATGGAGGATCACGATGTTGATATCTTGACGAAGACACTCACCAGGAGCAAATTCGAGTACCACCGAGACAGGATAGGGGTTGTTGATAATCCATATCTTGTTGAGAGGGAGTGTTGAGAATGCAACAAGATGATGGAGCTTAGTGGAAAGAAGTTGCCTTCACTAAGTGGGCCCGCAAGTTATTTTTGGCGCAAGTCTATTTTTAGACTATGTCTATTTTTAGACATATGGATCATGGTCTATGAGTTGCAGGATGCTATTTGTGGATGGTTGGTCAAGTTGGTAAAAATAGATGGACCTCTATTTTTAGACATATGGGCAGAGTCTATTTTTAGACTGTCGGGCTAAAAATAGAACAGTTGAATATTATTAGCTCTTAATAATATTTGGACTATAAACATTATCTTATTCTCTTGGAGCACTTCAGTTCGAGCTACGGATGTGGCACATGCAGCTGGCAGAACGAAATACATGGTTCCTATGGGTTAACTTGAGCTATTGCATGGAGAACTTCAGTTAGGACTTCAGTGATTGAGTTCTGTGGAGCTGGATCAGGAGTTGATGGAGTTGTGTTCAGTTTGACTTAGTTGAACTAGTTGTAGTTAGTCTAACTAGAAAATAGACTAATGTTGAGTGGTGTGAATTATTTATTAATTAAATTCACTAATTATTAACTCATAAAGAAACTAAGAATACATCAATTAACTCAGTGCATGGACAGTTCAGTGGAAACAAGTGTTAGAAGTGAGTGAAAAGGGCAAGACAGTTGTCATTGTGCTAAAGTTGTGCAGTGATTGCAACAATCAGTGGAATGAGTTGCCATGAGGATTGCGTAGTGTTACACAAGGGAAACACGTGAATGGTTCAGCCATTCTCATCCATTCTCTATGCAGGATTGTGTAGTGGATGCAGGAAAGAAGCAGAGGTGATTTGAGCCAGTGCTTGATTCAGATCTGAGCTAGTTTGTGTGTAACAAATGGAGATAGTGCTGAGTACTTGCGAGGAGTATTTTACTATGTATTGTTACATGATCTCAATCAATATAATATACAGATAGTTGTGGGGTTTTCAACTTTATGCTTTCCCCGGGTACATACTGTGTTGATATGTGTGATTGATGCTTCAATGTGCGCATGTGTATGTTTCTAAATATTGCTAAATTGATGATCAACATAGATGAGATTATGTATTATGCATGCATTCCGCAATAGTGTATAATCAGGATAATATCGGTTGAATAGGTGTCATATTATTCATAAAATTTCAACAAAAATTCCCTCAGCAGTAGTACCTCTTACTCGGAGAAAAATATTATGGTTGATAAATCACCGTATGAACGATCCCACGTCAATGATTGCATCTTCTGCTGCTTTGCATCACTCTGATAGGGACTGCGTCACCCTATCTGGCTCACCAGCTCCTAATCTGTCCCACGAAATCCCTCCAGCACTGCCTCTTGGCCCTGCATCAGCTCTGCTAGCCTATGCATCAGCTCCTAGAGCTTTTGCGTCAGCCCTTGGACCCTCTGCGTCTCACATGAAGGCTTCCCTGGATCTTCGCAGCTCCTTGCTGCCTCTGCATAACCTCCAGTTTCCTTTGCGTCAACCTCTCTGGGCTCTGTGCTGCCTCTCTGGTACCAATTCTACCTCTCTGCTATGTATTCACTACCCCTCGGTTGCAACTCAAATCACTTGTTCGATTTTCTCAACAAACCTTGCCCCAGAAAAATCAAACTGACTGATCAATTTGGTGTGTTATCCAACTGACCCTCAAGCCTCCTCTTATACTTTTCTCATTGGTCCATCAACGACTGAGATTAAATCTCTAATCAATGGAAAAGATTAGATTTGGCTTGATCCATGAATTTTGGACCCTTCTAACCCATTTTTTTATTAATACCCATTAATATTTTATTTTTCCTAAGTTTAGACTTAGGAACTCCATTAAAAATATTAATTATTTAATATCTCCCAAACCGGTTAGAATTTTCCAAAACCATTTCTAGGTCTTGGATATCTCATGGGCTTTAGCCTCTCCACCAATTTTCATGGCTAGAGCACATCCGATTCTACCCCAATTCAACAGTCCCTCTTAGCGAGTATTGTGCTCTAGTAATATTCGTCATTGAGTATCACCTTGATTATCCAGCATCGGTCCCTATGCTGATGCTAGACCTCCCCACCCAACATCCTATGCATTGTTGCATCCTATAATGTTTCCCATGGCCCTACCACTGCCACTGCAGCGTCCGTATTGTAGCTCCCTCTGCATCCATGTTGCTGGTGGTCCATCCTCCCAGCACTGCATCTGTTCTACATCCCCTCTCATCATGTTGCATTGTGCTACCCATAGCACTGCCACTACTGACTGCTGCATTGAAACTCAGTTATCAAGAAGTAAGTAATTAATCTACCCAACTTCTAACATCCATGTCAGGCTAGAAACACTCCCGATGTTGAAGCTCCCTCGGTTGCTAACAAGTTCTCTCTCTACTGACCTTTGTGCTACTACAAAAAATCCCCGCATCTTGCATCGTTGCACATCTCTCTATTCCATCCTGCATGGTGCAACATTCTTGTGCCTCTCGCACTATTGCAGCCTGCTAGCCTCGTGCTTCCTAGGGACTCCTACACTGCTCTACCACTTCATCCGCATCTGCCAGTCCTGCTACTCCTCTTCGGGGCTCCCGTAGCAAGGTACAATCCAAGAGGTTGAGTACCTCAAGGATATGCCCCTCATCGCCTGTAGTCCGTATGACTATAGCTTGATGTCTCCCCAGTTATTCTCAAGTGGAACATGAGCACTCATGGCACAATCATCATCCTCCTCGACTTCTTTCTCTGCTTTCGCTGGCACTGCCTTGGTCTCGGAAGCCTCTCCCTTACTCTTTTTCCTCGGACACTGGTTCACCAAATGACCCAGTTCCCCACAATGGAAGCACTTGACCTTGGGGATGTCCTTCTTCTTTCGCTTCTCCTTCTTTCTCACAGATGCTAGAGTTGCATCCTCTTCTTCTTCCTTCTTGATCCTGATCCCTTTACCACTACTCCCCGCCTTGGTCAGCCTCCTGATCTCCTCTTGAAGAAGATCCGCCCACAGTCCTTCCCAATTTGGAATCTTTGACCTACCCAGTATGCTTTGGACAAATACTTCCCAATCCTCATAGACTACGTTCAGTGTGGTCCTCACCAACATCTCCTCATCTGGCGTGGCCCTTATCGAAGTCAGCTGGTCCCAGATCTCCTTCAATCGACCGAGGAAGACATCTATTTTCTCTCCCTTCTACATCTGGTATGTCCGCAGCTAATTTTCAAGTAGCATCTTCCTCTGCACAGAAGTATGCTGGTACAATTTCTTCAAGGCCTCCCACATCTCATTTGTTGTGTTCTTCTTCGCAATATGCAACACCACATGATCCTTGACCCCATCAAGGATGATGCACTTCGCCTTGGCCATTGCCTCCTCATACTTCTCATTTTCAGCTGGGTCAAATGGGATTGCTATCATTTTCAAGGCGAAGTCCTTGATTTGATATTTATCTAGAATGGACAAGATCCCAACCTTCTAGACCACAAAGTTGGACGCTCCGTCCAACCTATGTCGATCTCTCAACCCATTCACGGTCATCTCACTACTCTTCTGATGACTCCTCTGAGTCTCTCAACTTCCCTTCTGGAAGTTCTCGGTTTTACTTCCTCTTAGTCTCGACTTCCCTTCTGGAAATACTTCTGCAAATGTCGAGTTACCCCGCTCTCATCATCTGTGCCACTGCACCACTGATCCAGATTCCTTCGCTAGAAATTCGCCTTTGCAACAACTCCCTCCTCCTTGGTCTTACCCTGTTAGGTAATGTTCTGACCACACTACCCCACCAGATTCACTCTACAACTTACCCATAGCCTCATAAGCCCCAACACCTGAAGGACTGACCCTCTAGGCTCTGTGCAATCCTGACACTGAAAAAATCTGCACCTCCTGGCCATAGTGTCAATCTCTCCTCACTAAGAAAGATGACTAGGCACTGTGTAGGTCATGTCTGCTCCTCTCTGCCTCTGCGTAGATCCTCTTCCTGGCTCGAACCGGTGATGCAGGATCTCTGCATCCCCCCTTCCTTACTGCTTTCTGCTAGGAACAACTTCTGTCACTCGGGACAATTGTTTCTACTAATGCTGCTCTGCTCAGCTGATGCCTTCATTTATCCTGTAATCTGAAACCATGCTCTGATACCATGTTGTAATTTCTAAGTTTGACCCATTAGAAATTCTTCCTGTACTATCTGGTTTATTTCTTCCTACTTGTTTAATTACTTAACAAGTTATTTATCGTGTAAATATTGAAAATAAACACAAGTGCGGTATCAAAATCTACAGATCATCAACTGAAAGAAAACAAGCACACAAGTGACACCATTATTTTGGGACTAATGTCCCCGAAAAAACACAATGTGGGAAAGCTGGTGCAACTATTCAGAGGGTTTTATTATTATGCAGTTTTCATAATACAACTAGGGTGCCAGAAATGGCTTACCCAACAGAGAATGCCCTCGACAGTAGTACCTCTCACTCAGAGACAGATATTTCAGTTGATAAATCACCGAATGAATGATCCCACATCAACAATTGCAGCTTTTGTTGCTTTGCGTCACTCTGATAGGGACTGTGTCACCCTATCCAGTTCACCAGCTCCCAATCTGTCCCACAAAATCCCTCAAGCACTACCTCTTGGCCCTGCATCAGCTCTGTTATCCTCTGCATCAGCTTCTAGAGCTTCTACGTTAGCCCCTGGACCCTCTGTGTCTCACACGCTGACCTCTCTGGATCTGCGAAGCTCTTGGCTACCTCTGTGTAGCCTCCAGCTGCCTCTACATCAACCTCTCTGGGCTCTGCACTACCTCGTTGGTACCAACTCTTCCTCTCTGCTATGTATTTACTACCCCTCAACTGCAACTCAGATCATTTATTCGATTTTCTCAACAAACCTCGCCCAGAAAAATCAAACTAACTGATCAATTTGGTGTGTTCTCTAACTGACCCTCAAGCCTCCTCTTATACTTTTCTCATTGGTCCATAAATGGCCGAGATTAAATCTCTAATCAATGGATAAGATTAGATTTGGCTTGATCGATGACTTAGGACCCTTCTAACCCAGTTTTATATTAATACCCATTAATATTTTATTTTTCCTAAGTTTAGACTTAGGAACTCCTTTAAAAATATTAATTATTTTAATATCTCCCAAACTAGTTAGAATCTGCCCAAACCATTTTTGGGTCTTCGAGATCTCATGTGCTTTAGCCTCTCCACCAATTTTCATGGCTAGAGCACATACGATGCTACCCCAAATCAATAATGTGCCTAAGCTAAAGAAAAATCTAATTTCTTTGGAATCTTTGGATTCTTTAGACTATAAGTTCACACGTCAAGGTGGAGCACTAAGAGTGTTAAAGGGTGCTTTAGTGGTCATGGACACTACCAAGGCAAGAAACGTTTACAAGTTGGATGGAAGTACTTAGATCAACGAGGTAGTAGTAGCATTTGAGGACGCCATTGAATCCACTCCTTTATGGCATCAACGACTGGGCCATATGACTGAGAGAGGACTACAGGAACTGATGAACCACAAATTACTTGCAAATTTAAAATCTCTAAATTTGAATTTCAACAAACGTTTTATATTTAGAAAGCAGTGTAGACATAAATTTAAGGTGGATAATCATTGTAGTAAAGGCATTCTTAATTATATTCATTCTAATGTTTGGAGAACATCCTCAGAGGATCATCATATTCTGTAAAATTTATAGATTGTTTCTCTACAAAAAATTGGGTTTATTTTTTGAAAATAAAATCTAATGTGTTTAATACGTTTGAATAATTTAGAGTAATGGTAGAAAATAAAACAAAAAAAAACAATCAAATGTTAAAGAACTGATAATGAAAGTGAGTTCACTTCTTCGAAATTCAAAAAGTAATGCAAAGAAGTTGGGATCGTAAGACACAAAACCATTTTATATACTTCTCAACAAGATGGCATAGTAGAGTGCATGAACAAGACTCTTCTAGAAAGAGCAAGAAGCATACTCAACAATGCCAATTTTCAAAAAGAGTTTTGAGCATAAACAATAACTACTGCTTGTTATCTTGTAAATCAACCACCATCGGTAGTAATAAATTAAAAGATCCATGAAGTGGGACGGACAAATCATCCATGTAGTTATTCAAATTTAAAAATTGTTGGTTGTGAAACTAACACTCTTATTCTGAAGAATCAACATTCTAAATTACACCCTAGAGCAAAGAACTATGTCTTTGCTAGTTATGATGAAAATTTTAAGGGATATAAATAGTGGGATACTATTTCCCACAAAATCATCAACGACAAAGATGTGATATTTGATGAATATACTCTCATTAAATCAGACAGTGTAAAAGTTGATTTGAATTAAGAACAAGTATCTTAAAATAAACAAATTCAATTGAAGATCCAACCATCTACAAACACAAGGAAGCAAGAAGAAGCTTCTAATGATAAAAAAAATAGTTGTAAATGCTAAAGGTATTCATGTAAATGTGCAAGTTCCACAATCAACACTAAGAAGTTCCACACAGGAGAGAAATTCGCCAAAGATGTGTACGGATTTTACTTCATCCATTGCTTTGGTTATTAATGATGGATAACCTTTTTTATTATCAGGAAGCAAGAGAGAGAATCAATAGTTCCAAATAAAATATGGCAATGAAAGAAGAAATGGATGCCTTAGAGAGAAACATAAATTTGGATCTAGGAGAACATCCTAAAGATAGAAAGGTTGTTGGATGTAAATAGGTCTACAAATTGAAAAAATTAGTTGATAATGTTGAAAAGTATAAATCCAGACTGATCTCAAAAGGACTCTCTCAGATGGCAGGTATACATTTCCATATAAAAAATTCACCAATTGTTAAGCTTGTATCTATTCATATTGTGTTGGTACCAGTTGGTTTGCTTGAATTGGAAATAGAGAAATTAAATGTTAAAACAAATTTCTTACACGGATATTTGGACAAAGAGATTTATATGGAACAACAAGAGGGTTTTTTTCAACATCATGAAAGAAAATTAACTTGCAAGCTCAAGAAATCATCGTATGGCCTGAAGTAGTTACCCATGCAATGGTACAAGAAATTTGATTCCTTCATTTTGAGTCAGAACTATATTAGACGTGTGTATGACCATTGTGTGTATTTCAAAAGTTTGAATGACATATTCATTATCTGAGTGCTATGTTGACGATATGCTTGTTGCAAGCAAAAGTGTTGAAAAATGCAACAATAAATTCTATTTGATTTTGCCTTGGTCAAATTGAGAAAATTTGAATTCTTGACATCAACAGACAACTTGGATGTAGTTAAATCATGTGACATGGCTTGTGTCACTTAGTTTACTCAATAAATTTGAGTTAGAGGAGTTAGATTTTAGTTAAGCATGTTTTATTTCTAATTTGTAGCAATCAAGGTCAGTTATTTCAAGTTGTTTTCAGTTAAACTAGTTCTAATTGTTAGAGGAACTAATGGAAGGTCGGTTGTGCAGAGGGACTCCAGTCTAACTCAGTGATCATCTAGTTAACTAATCAATCAACCCAAAATAACTAGTGCATGCAGATAATTTGAGTTCCCCAGCTTTGGTGGAGATTCCAAGGAAGTGTAACATTAGTTGTAGACTAGTCTTGAGTGTAAAGGTGTTGTATGTAGTCAAATGATCAACCTTGGGAATTGCACAATCCATTTTGGAGAAATTTCTAAATAATAGGGGCCTAATTCCCTCAGGAGTTAAGCAGAGGCAAACATTGACTAAGTCTGGGTCAGAGCTTCTCAATGAGTAGTGAGATAGGTTATTCACTTGCAAGTTGAGCTCAAATTGAGCTAGCAATTGTAATACATCTCTATTCATCGTATTAATGTAAGCAGGAAAAGTGTTTTTTAGCAGATTGATTTCTCGTGAGAAAAAATATTGTGTGCATGAGTGTTATTTCTCATTGTATGTTTATTATTGATGTTCTAAACTGTGAATTGAATTATGTAGAGTAGTAGAGTAGGTTTATGCCTTGTGATTTTGATTAAAATTTCAAGATCAATTGAAATTCTACACCATAATTTCTACATGGTAGTAGAGAAGGATTCACATTAGAGCAAGAATTTCGAAGTTATTTCTCAAGAGAATTGAATTTGTAGTTCAGTGTAGTAGGATCTCTTTAGATTTGGGAAGATGACCTTCAATAGGCTGAGACTAGAATATGTTTTGGAAGGTCTCTCTAATTTCATTACATGTAAGGATCACATGGAGGTGGTACTGGATGAAAATGAATTTCTAGAATATGTCAAGATAGACATTGAAAAACCACATGCATATGATGCACAAAACCTAGCCAATGGAAGAAATATGTATCCAAGGCAAGGAGAATAATCTTGGAGGGAGTCAAATACCACATTGTATCAAATATCAATGGGAAAGAAACTCCTTTCGAAATGTGGAAAGAACTAAAAGAATTGTTTGAGAATAGTAGTGACCATAAGAAGCTGGCACTTAAGGATAAACTTTGAAATATTAAGATGCAGAAGAATGACACTATTTCGCAGTATCTAAGAAGATTTACACAAGTTCATGATGAACTTGGTGAGGTTGGCGTTAATGTTGTAGAAGATGACTTGGTAAGCCTAGCCCTTCTAGGCCTTCCCAAGAGTTGGCGTAGCTACTAAGATTCAGTGAACAAGAGGGAGAAACTACTTAATTGGGAACTCTTACGGTCCAATTTTGTACAAGAGGAGATCAGGCGAGATACCAAAGATGGATTAACATCCAAAGAAGAGGAAGAGGAATTTTCTCTAGTCAATAAAGGAATGAAGTCCAAGGGACATAATTCCTAAGGTGAGGTTAAACTGAGCCAAGGGGGCATGAAGAAAGACTTGTCCAAAATAAAATTCTTCAATTGTCATGAATTCAGGCAGTATGTTACGAAGTGTCCACATAAAAAGTCTAGCAAGAAGGAGCATGCAAGAGGAGTAGCAGGTGAATATTTGGCTTCACAGTTTGAACTTGACTTCACCCTTATCGCATGCATTCCCAACACAATGATGGGAAGCGTTTGGTACTTGGGCTCTGGTACCTCGTTCCACATGACAAGGTGTAGATATTTTTTCAGTGACCTGGAGGAGAAAGATCTCTATATGCATATTGAGTTTGGGGATGACGGAAGGTATAATTCTACTGAGATTGGTACAATCACCTTTCAAAGGGAGTTGGACTCCCCTCTCAAACTCAAGTATGTCATGTTTGTTCCAGGCCTAAAGAAAAATCTCATCTTTGTTGTAGTTTTGGAAGACCATGGTTATGATGTGATCTTCATCAAAGGGAAAACATTCATGAGGAACATAGCCACTGGAAAGGTGAAGTAGATTGGGGTTCATGCAAAGAACCTGTATAAACTTGAGGTAGAAGATGCATATATAAACTTAATGATTAAGGAAAAGATTAGAGATATGGTGATTGAGAGGGAGCATGATAGACCTCTCAAACTGGAGCCTCAGAAGGAGCCTGGGGAAGATGTGCAACAACCACAAATGGATAGGCAAAAAGGAGGTAGAGTGGAGACATCCACTAAAGCAGAAACCTCCTTAGTTTTAGCCAACTGGGTAGAGGGAAAATGTGTAGCCATACCTCTAGGAGTGATGTAGATCCTTAGTCTAAGAATTGCATAAATTTGGGCAGGGTTCATTGAGGCGTTCTCCTCATAGATCATTACCTCACTACAAGGGCCCACGGTATTCAATAGTAGGAGGATTAGTGTCAGTCATATATTGAGGAGTGCAAAGGAGTGTTGACAACAAAGTAGAGGGCTCGGTGTCTGAAAAAACATAATTTTTCCCAGTAGACAATTGCAGACACAACTGATGCAATGTTTTTTGAAAGCTTCTCAATGGCAGATGCTGCAGTAATAACAAAAATAGTGAGAGGTGTTGCATGCAGTGCATTCCACAGGTGAAAGATAAGGGTGCATGATAATCCCTTTCTTGGTGAGAGGGAGTATTGAAAAATGCAGTAAGAAATTCTCAATCTGATTTTTTTGCCTTGGTCAAATTGAGAAAATTTGAATTTTCAACATCAACAGAAAACTTGGATGCAGTTAACTTGTGTGGCATGGCTCGTGTCACTCAATTTTATTAGTAAATTCGAGTTAGAGGAGTTAGAGTTCAATTAAGCATGTGCGATTGCTAATTTGTAGCAATCAAGGTCAGTTATTTCAAGTTGTTTTCAATTAAACTAGTTCTAACTATTGGAGGAACTAGTGGAAGGTCAATGTGTAGTGGGACTTTAGTCTAACTCAATGATCATCTAGTTAATTGAGCAATCAACCCAAAATAGCTAGTGCATGCAGAAAATTCAAGCTATCCATCTGTGGTGGAGATTCCAAAGCAGTGTAACATCAGTTGTAGACTAGTCCATAGTATACAAGTGTTGCATGCAGTCATATGATCAACCTTGGGAATTACACAATCCATTTTGGAAAAATTCCTAAATAATAGGGGCATAATTTCCTCAAGAATTGTGCAAGGAAATAGGGGCTCAAGTAGAGGAAAAAATTGACTAATTCTAGGTCAAAGCTTCGTGAGCAGTGAGGTAGGTTATTCATTTGCAGGGTGAGCTCAGACTGACCTAGAAATTGTAATACGTCTATATTTGTTAGATTAATTCAAGCAGGCAAAGGGGTTTTTAACAAATCTCTTTCTCTTGGAAAAAAACATTGTGTGCATGTGTGTTATTTCTCATCACATGTTTGTGATTGATGTTCTAAATTGTGAATTGAATTCTGCAGAGTAGTAAAGTAGGTTTGTGTCTTGTGATTTTGATTAAAATTTCACGAGCAGTTACAAATCTACACCACAATTTCTACAAAAAAACATTTACAATATCAATAGGTTGAAGGCTCAAATGGCTAAGACCTTTAATATGAAGGATCTAGGAGAAATAATGAAAATCATGGGAATTGAAATACATATAGATTGAGAAAATGGTAAGCTCAAGTTTTCACAATAGAAGCATGTTGAAAAAGTACTTATGAAATACAAAATGAATAATGTGAAACCTATCAATATCGCTTTGGCTTCCCATTGCAAGATTTTTTATTTTCTCTTTATGTCCTAGTAATAAGGAAGAAAAGGTTTATGTATCTCGTTTACATTATGTTAATGAAATAAGAAGTATGATGTATGAGATGTTATGTAAAAAACCAGATATTTCACATGCAGTGGTTGTTGTCTGCAGGTACATGGTGTTGAATTTTGTGGCCATGGTTGGTCTTCATGGATAACAATGAGGGCACTTCATAATGGCATGCTCTTTCGTAGTGTTCTTTGGCATGTGTTAGTGCCTCAAGGCTCCAAAGGGTGATAATCAAGTACCTTATTAGGTGGTTTCAACCTTTAAAGGAGATAGTATGTCCAAGGTACATCCCTCTAATGGGGGTGGAAACTGACAAATAAGTGGGATGGAATAGGGAACGAGAGGGGCAATCCTGGGCCACATAGTGGGGTATAGAGGTATCTATATAAAGGGAAGCTCACACCTAGGTATGTAATGTATAGGAGGGAGAAATCATGGTACATGAGGTGTCCCGACCTTGATTTTTTTACCATTCTTTATATGCCTTTTTCCTTTTATGAATTTTCTTTAATTAACTGCTCGAGGCTCAAAGGAAAAGAGAATGATGTGTAAGATTTAAAATTGATTACCCCTTTTTAGGTAGGGTTGTTCATTTCCCTCCAAGGGTTGGGACAATCATGGGTTCCTGAATGATAAAGGAGGCTCATCTAGGGCCTATGGAACTAGGGTGATGGCCATGGATTGGGGTAGATCTCGTGAAATGGATTTTTCCCGCATGCTAACTATTTTGTCCCAACCATATTTTGCATTTTGTGGTACAATTTCATTTTAAATGTGGCCAATTATTCTTTTCGTGTTTTCTTTTAATTGCTTCAACCTCCAGGCATCATTCTAGGCCTGACCCAAGGTGAGGGCAAGGGGATATGGAGGCTAGCCCTATGTGGACCCAAAATGGGAATGTGGACCCAAGATGGGAGAAAGATGAATGAGGGTACAGTGAATGGAAAGGGAGTAGTGCATGTGGGTAAAGTAGTCATACCACACACCCAAAGTTGGGGTTTCCCAAGTAGTACTATCCTATAACTGAATGGTCAATAAAGGAGATCCCATGGGATTAAGATCCAAGGGTAGCAACCAAAATATATCAAGGGGACAAGAGCACAAAATGAGCCCACTATTTACGCCAAATCCCCCCATCAAAGCATACCTAGAAGTATCCATGATAAGTAAACCCAATACTCAAATACCAAATGCCAAGACATGCCTTTAGATTTGGGAGGCTCACTTTCAAACATACGATCAATATAGGTGGGTGAGGGACCACATGGCTACCTCAGGTGGTAGAGAAATGGCACAACAAGCTAGTGGGAGGCATCAAGGGGCTACTAACTACTGGCTGAGACTCATCATGGAGAAAAAATTCTCTTGGGGATATCACCCACAAAGTGGTGGGTAACATCTGGCTCCAACCGAGACGTGATCTCTCGAAGAAGTGGACGAGGCTGCTTGAACGGGAGGTCATGAGAACTCCAGCAATATCTTCGTCACCACAAACCTATTATCTGCACATGTCAAAGATAAAATCCATGGGGGTAGCATGTTTTTCACGGTGTCTGTTGATCACCCATGCTTAATGTTAGCTCATAAACCAATATGTTTTTTTTTGTTTTATATATATATATATATATATATATATATGAAATCTAATCTATCATGAGAAACATCATATGCGCTTAGTTCTAATGCAAAAATCATTATGCAATGCATCCTACCCTACATTCATATAGTACAACGCCAAGTATCGAGGAAAGGAGTGATGCGACTTATTCTGACCGGTTGAGGCCAAAGTTCATCGTTGAGTTTGGAAATGTAGTTATAGTCATCCCCAACTTTCCCATGAATATTTACGAGAACTAACTCTTTGTCCACCAAGAACAAATCCCCTACTTTTTATTCATTTCTTTGGTTTCCACTTCTTTCTTGGCTTGTGATTTGGTCTTTTAAAGATACAAACCTCTTATGAAGGGAGAATGGGGTAGGCTTCTCAGTGTTATGTGCTTCATAATAGGGATCATGCTCTTAGCAAATTGTTGTGGTATGAACCCTTGTGGTTGATTTGGTTGGGGATTTTGCCACAATATTTTGGCTATAAAGTAGAGAGGGTCTACTGGTTCTTATATTTCTTCATCATTAAATACAAACTTGAGACCTGGTAAAGAAGGACATTCCTTCGTATCATGATTATCTATACATGTGACACAAGTTACTATGGCTTTTGAATCTAAGGGACATTCTCTTAGAGCATGTTTCTTTCGACATTTGGGATAGAAGATGGATAATGCAACATTTTCATAATTTTTCTTGTTTTTTATTTTAAGGGTGTCTATCTTCTCACTTATGCTCCCTAAAATATCTTTCTTAAATGTATCAAGAAAATTTCCTAATTCTTCCCTGTTGACTGCCCCTGCTGCAGATTTATTAATTCTTGACAAGGGAGGGTCTCTATTACTCCTTCCAACTCGTGCTTTACCCCTTGAGATATGTACACATAAATCACAAATATTTGCAAATGGTAGTTGGGAAATATATCCCTTCCTAGTTAGGTTAAGGAGATCTATCCACTCATCTTTGATAGCTCTGAGTAAGAGGGATTTTAAGGTTTCTTCATCCAAATTACCCATTTTTTCTCTTTTAACATTGTAGACAAATCTTTCTACCAAATCTTCAAGATTTTCATCTTCTTTTTGTGTCATTTTGAGGACTTCATATTTAAGGTTACCAAGCATACAATAATCTCTATATTTTCTTAAGAAATCCTCTTTCATTTATACCCATGTTGTTATGGAATGCACTTCTAGACTCATGAACCATTTTAATGTTGAGTCTTTTAATGTAGCTGAGAACAATTTTAGCTTTTGAGCATCATGCAGATAGTCATATGATCTGCATAATACTTCAAATTCAAAGATAAATGTCTCTGGGTATTCATTTCTTTTTCCGTGGAAATTAGGAAGAATTGAGGGTGATATATTTTTCATTGTGAGGGTTGTATCTTCATCAAGAATAGGAAATCCAGAAAGATCTTGGTTTCCTCTACCTCTACCCCCTCCTCTGTTCCTATCACCACCTCCGCCTCTACCTCGAACTCTTCCTCCTCCAAGTCTATTTTCCTCATCACTAAATTATGTATTTCTCCTTCCCCTTCAGCCATGATAGATTCTTCAGAACTAATATAACGTTCTTCTGATTCTCCTTGTTCTTCTATCAATGGTTGTTCAAAATCGATTTCTTGTTCCTCTTCTTCACTAGGAACTTCTAGTTCTTCTCCTAGAATTTTTTCACTAGTGGAGGATAGAAAAATTACTCATGTAGTTGGGGATGTACAATTTTCTTCAATTAAAGCTTCAGTAGATGAAGTGGGTGAAGTTCTAGACTGGATTTCTGATCTCGAGACTTCAAGAAGTCTTTCTCAACCTCTAAATGGAATTCGGATTTGAGTAGGTGGTGTGGAATCACGAAATCGTGGTGAAGTAAGTGGATTTGTGGGAATTAAACTTCTTCCTCGCCCTACAATTCTACCCCTAGAGTCTCATATCATGTTTTAAATTAATAATTTTTTTTAACCTCTATTTTTACTTCCCCGACAACTGCGCCAAAATGTTTAGCCAATTTAAGGTCTTTAAATTGTCCATCATAAATTATCAACCACGGCAAGTACATTGATGAAGTACAGATGCACAATATGCACTAGAAGTTATTCGATATGTCATTATGTATTTGTTAGGATCTAAACTTAAGATGAATATGGAGGTGGTGTTTGTTAATTATATTAATGTCGCAATCCTTAAAGTTGTCAGCTAATTTATTAGGAGTTATTCTCTATCTAATTAGTTTATGGATGATATGAGAGTGATCCTACTTGTAGTAGATTGTTTTGGGATTTTTTGTCTTGAATCTTTATGCTGCAACTTCTAATTCACTAAGTACAAAAGGAAATCTATTCTATCAATCGTGAAGAAATATTGTCTGAACTCAATTGTTTAGGAGAAAACTCTCACACTTTTACTTATTCAATTTTCATTCAAACAAGATATTTCAAACAACATCTATACTATGAAGTAAACACACTTGAACTATGCTATATAATAAGCAAATAAAGTAACCACGTTGTACCAAGTATAAAGCAATTCAAATAACATACTAAACTAGGTATGAAGCAGATGAAAGTACTTATGCAAATAACGATTCATTGGCAAATTCATTATGCTACATTTCCATACAAAACAGAGTATTCAAGGATTGAAAAGAAATTGAATTGAAATTGGTTAAGACCTGCCACTGTTCATAGGGGCCCTCCATAGATCAGTTCATAATCTCCAATAAACACAGTGCATACACACAAAACCAATTCTATTGCTGGCAAACAAAATTCACAAACTGTTTCAAGATTACATCATCTGGCGTGCACCAAATCACACTGCGGCCATAAGTTTTATAACAGGTCTCTCACATAATGACATGAGTAATTTAAACCTAATACCTTTATCTTAGCTAAACTATATCGTTAAACCTTCGATTTTATATTCCGAAAGTAAATATATAAGATTTCGATTGAACTCAGATTCTGTTATGGCGATAATCCTACAATTGACTTGGGGTTTGACCATGATCTCCTGCGCTTATCTTAATGAATAGTTTCAAGGGGATAGGAAGGGATCCGCGAAGAAACCATTCTCTATCCATCTACATCCTTCCCTGCTGACCTAGAGCTTCTGAACCTTACAAACAATGGAGACAGCTACAGAAATCTGGATTAGCTACGTAAACAGACCAATTCGGTAGCCAATTGCATTCTTTAATAAAACAATAGGGTATAAAGTCAAACATGAATAAGAATACATATTATTGCATAATTTCATCAAAAATTGGTGGATATGGCTTTATTTAGGTGGTAAATATATAGGAAAAGAGAGGAATATTAGGCAAAAAGAGATGTCATGGTAAGACAATCTTCGGACTCTACAAATGCATTAACATATAAAGATATCTAGTTGCATATATCTAAGCCACTCATAATAATGACATTGCATGAACATATAAACAAATTATACTACCAACATTGTGGAGTGGACAACACAATTGTAGTTCTATATTGATGTAGAAAAGAGTGATTACAACCATCAGTTGTATCAGCCTTCCCTTACCCCTCCAGCTCTTCTCTCTCTCTCCCTTCTTAACCTCTTCTAATGCCTTAGTCAGAGACTATTCTCGACAGTCAAATAGGCAATCCTTTCAAATGGTTCGGCCCCTTCCACAATGGCCCTGGCCTTGCATATATAGCATGTGAGGATAAGGCTTTCAAGTCCTTCATGAGTTCCATTAGGCAAAAGCAGTGACGTTTCCATGCCTTTTTTCTCTTTCTCGTTTGTAGACTCCATTAGGAATTAGTAATTCCTATAAACAGTTTGAGTTCTAATGTTTCCCTACTTTTGTGAGTTGACATAGGAGATAATATCGGGATATTTCTCGGTCAACTTGTTCCCTTGACCCATAGAAGCTCATTTAGGTTCATTAACACTCTTCCCGATGTAATAGACATAGTTACCCTAGGCACTAACACACCCTTAGCCTTGCTATGAAGCTTTATAAAGTAGGTTTCTAGTTCCTAGACAACGTTAGCTTGACAACTGGGCCTGTGAACTTGGTCAGTCCTTCATTCATCATGTCTTTCTCCTTTGAGCTAATGAGGAGGTCATTTTTCTATATAACATATTTATCTCGTGTACCTTATGTTAATGCAAAAAGAAGTCTGATGTATGAGATGATATGTAGAAAACTAGATATTTCACATGCAATGGTTGTTTTCTGCAGGTACATGGTTTTGAATTTTGTGGCCATGGTTGGTCTTCATGGATAACAATGAGGGAACTTCATAATGGCATGCCCTTCCGTAGTGGGCTTTGGCATGTGCTAGTGCCTCCAAGCTCCAAAGGGGATTTAACCAAGTGCCTTATTAAGTGGTTTCAACCCTTAAAGGGGATAATATTTCCAGGGTACATCCCTCTAATGAGGGTGGAAAGTGACGAATAAGTGGGATGGAATAGGGAATAAGAGGGGAAGTCCTTGGCCACATATTGGGCCATAGGGGTAGCTAGATAAGAGGAATCCCACACCCGGGTATGTAATGTATATGATGGAGAAATTGTGGTAGATGAGGTGCCTCAACCTTGATTTTTTTAACCCTTCTTTAGATGCCTTTTTCCTTTTATGAATTTTCCTTAATTAACTACTTGGGGCTCAAAGGACAAGATAATAATGTGTAATATATAAAAATTATTACCCCTTTTTAGGTAGGGTGGTCAATTTCCCTCCAGGGGTTGGGACAATCATGGTTCCTGAATGAAAGAGGAGGCTCATCTAGGGCCTATGGAACTAGGGTGATGGCCATCGATTGGGGTAGAGCTCATGCAATGGATTTTTCCCACGTGCTAATTATTTTTTCCTGACCATCTTTTGCATTTTGTGGTACAAATTCATGTTAAATGTGGCCAATTATGCTTTTCACTTTCTTTTAATTTCTTCAACCTCCGGGGCATCATTCTATGTCTGACCCAAGGTGAGGGAAAGGGGATAGGGAGTCTTACCCTATGTGGCCCCGGGATGGGAGAAAATATGAATGGGGGTATAGTGAGTGGAAAGAGAGTAGTGTGTGTGGGTAAAGGAGTGGTACCAAACACCCAAAGTCGGGGTTTCCCAAGTAGTACTACCCTAGAACAGAATGGTCGATAAAGGATATCCCACAGTACTAAGATCCAATGGTAGCAACCAAAAGTGATCAAAGGGATAGGAACACAAAATAGGCCCACTCTTTCTACCAAATCCCCCCATCAATCCATACCCAGAAGTATCCATGATAAGTAAACCCAATACTCAATTACCAAATGACAAGACGTACGTTTGGATTCGGGAGACCCACTTTCAAACATACGATCAATACGGGTGGCTGAGGGACCACATTATTGCCTCAGGTGGCAGATAAATGGCACAACGAGCTAGTGGGAGGCATCAAGGGGTTGTTGGATGTTGCCTAAGGCTCATCATGGAGAAAAATTTCTCCTGGCGATATCACCGACAAAGTGGTGGGTAACATCTAGCTCCAACTGGAACGTGATCTCTCGAAGAAGTGGATGAGAATGCTTGAATGGGAGGTCATGAGAACTCCAACAATCGCTTGGTCACCGTAGACCTGTTATCTACACATGTTAGAGATCAAAGCCATGGGGGTAGCATGTTATTCACGGTGTTTGTTGATCACCCATGCTTAATATTAGCTCATAAACCAATATAATTTTTTATTTTTTTTGTGTTCTATTATATATATATTCAATCTAATCTGTCATGAGAAACATCATATGTCATTAGTTCTAATGCAAAAATCATTATGCAATGCATCCTACCTTAACATTCATATAGTATAGCATCAAGTATCAAGGAAAGGAGTGATGCGATTTATTTTGACCGGTTGAGGCCAAAGTTCATCGTTGAGTTTGGCACTGTAGTAATAGTCATCCCCAACTTTCCCATGAATCTTGACGGGAAGTAACTCTTTGTCCACCAAGACCAAATCCCATACTTTTTATTCTTTCTTTGGTTTCCACTTCTTGCCTGGCTTGTGATTTAGTCTTTTAAATATACGAGGGAAGGATTCTTGGTGTTATGTGCTTCATAATAGGGACCAGACTCAATTACATGAGATAGGTAGGTAGGATATCTGTGAATGATGAAGGGGTTCCCATTAGATTAAGGGATGATAGCCTATGATAGATCCATTTGAAGGTGAAACCCAACAATGGCTCCACATTTCCTAGATAGCAACATCCCCCATACATATGGAATATCGATGAAAACAATGTTCAAGAGGAGAGATATGTCGGGGTTCCTAGCCAGAGAAACCTTAAGATCTCTAATGAGACCCTCCACTTCCACAGATTTAGAGTCAAATCCAAACACCTTATATGGTTTGGTGATGTTGAGACCCAATTGCTTCATAATAGTTAAAGGCATGATGTTTGTTGAAGCCCCTGAGTTGAGCATACAATTATGGAGGTAAAGGTCATTGACAGCCAAAGTGAGCATGAAAGGTTTGTGTCTGGGGTTATGATCGGGAAAGTGAATGTTTTGCAAGTCTTCAGGTGATTCTTCCTCTTCAAAAACCAAATACTTCTTAATTTTTTGTCCTTGCTCAAGAAGTTTAGCAATCTCCTTTAGAGTGACAGATATGGTCATGTTTCTAATAGCAGCATCCATGTCAATATTAAGCCCAACATGTTTTCCATTTTTGTTCTTTTTGGTGTTTTCTTCCTTTTGAGGGTCGTGTTTTGCTTAGCTTTAGTTTGGGAATCCTTGTTTAGAAGATTCCTCGAAATGGATTTCTCTTTGGGAGGCTCTTTAGAGGGGACATTTTTAGGAGGATCTTGCTTGGGAAAAGTGTCCTCTTTGTTAGGCTCTTTGGAGTTTGCAGGGTCTTTATTATTGTCTCTTCAGGAATATTGGACACCCTTGAATCTCCCATTATGCTCATCAGTGTTTAGCATAAGTTCCTCTTTCTCACCTTTGGTTATGACCTCATTGATGGGAGGGTGATTGTATGAACTTCCAAGTAGAATGTTGAATATATCGGATTCTACAAGGTTAGTTTGCTCATTTGTTTCATCATCATCACTCTCACTAGCCTAATCTTGAGATGATGAATCTTGGTCCACTATATTGGTTGGGGCTAAGGTATTTGGGACTTGAGATGGGATAGGTTTATCTTCCTCCACTTGCTTTCTTGGAAAAGGCTTCCCTTTTAGAATAAAATTTAACTTATGGGCTTTCTCCAAATCAGTGGTCTTGTTCATAACAATTCAATCTTGTGAATGAAATTCCTCACTAATTTTGTCCATTTTCTTGAGGATATCCCAACAGGTTTCTTCATGCTAATCCTTTGGCTTCTCCTTCTTAGTCTAATTTTTGGCTATAGGGAGATCATCAACATCCATTTTTGAGATACTAAGGTTTTCCTCAACCTGGATTTCCATTTCTTTAGCTTCAACCAATGTGGAAGGTTTCCTATCTCTTAAGGCATAGGTTAGGTGGCCCCCAACACCTTTGAAAAAATTATCAAGGATGTTGGCATCGAAAGGCTTTAGGTGATCAGGGATATCTCGTACAATCCTATCAAACTTTAGAATGAATTCCTCAAGGTCTTCCCTTCCCTTGGATATTTGATAAAACTTCTTGATGTTGAGGGTTCCCTGGGCATTGCAAGACCACCTTTTCATGAATAGGTCTTCAAACTCATCAGAATTAGTAATGCATCCAGGAGGAAGACTAAGGTACCACTCTCTAACTTGTCCCTCAAGTGATAAGGAAAAAAATATCATGATTCTATCTTCATCGAAGATAAACCTAGGGGACAATTTCCTATAAAATTATTCAAAAAAGTCACGGGCACTCACGATGGAATCTCCCTTGAACCTGGGTAACCATCGATCATATTTTTTAGGTAATGGCTTGGGACCATTACCGAGGTTTAAAGGAGAAATTACACTAACCAATTGCCTTTGACTTTTGGTCATCTTGTTGTTGCTAGTGCCAGAATTATTTGTCATTTTTGGAGTGGAGTCACTAACCTTTTCAAATTTAGGAAGGAGAGCAGTGCCAACAAGTGATGGTTCGTGGTTCCTTCTTGCAGCAGTCCTAGTTAAAGGAGGAATGTTGTCTCCTTAAAGCAGACTAGGCGTTTTGACAATGGGTGGAGTCATGAGAGGAACAATGAGAATGTTGTCAATGAACAAATTCCTCAATGATTCAATAGGGAGGAAGACATGCTTCCTCCTCGACAATGATGCTAGAAATGTTACCTCTCAAACCAACAGGGGACATAAAGGGGTTCCTAAGAGGGAAACTGCTAGGTTACGGGAAATGGTGGAGGCTTAGCCCATTGTCACCATAGCTAAGTCTCCCTACTCTTTATAGAATTTCATCGATGGGAGGAGTCCCAGTAGTGTAGGGATCACTTTTAAAGGGTACGTCAATGGATAGGTGAGAAGTGACCTTGAAAAACCTTTCCCAAGGATGTAGTAAAGAATGGCGCTTGCTTTCTCTTTAAGCAAGGGAATTGGTCCACCAGGGATAAGGGGTGAGGATTGGAGGGTTGAGGGAGAAAGGATAGGCTTATAAACAAGTTTCTCAGTCACTATAATCCTTGGGTGTTATGCAACCAACTCACAAAATAGAAGAAAGAGATAGATCAACGACTTAAAACATAGCCTCTTCAAGGGGGAAACCCCCTTTACATTACACAAATGAATAATTCTTGAATGATTCAAATGACCAAAGCCTCCTTTCTATATATAGGAATATAAGGGGTCACAATATAATCAAAGCCAACATAACAAAAATAATATAAGAGCACAACAATAACAATAGTGGGTTTCTATTGGGCACAATAATAACAATGTGGGGACAACAAGGGCACAACAATAACAATAAGGGGCTAAAATGATAATAGTAATGCGGGAATCACTAGTATTATAGGGACCTAACACGCTCCTCTCCTTCAAAAAAGTGTTGTCCTCAACGCTTGAGTAGTTCTGAATGCTTCTATATAAAATTTTCATCCTCCCATGTGAAATCTTCAACGGCTAAGTTCTTCCACTTGATGAGATAATATGAAATTGATCAATTTCGTAGCTGCCGAGTTCTTGTTTTTGTGACTGATTTAGGTTCCAATATGATTTTTCCTTCCTCGTCAGGTTATAGAAACATTGTTTGAACTGGGAGCTTGTCACCTATAACCTTATTTAAGCATGAAACATGGAAAACTGGGTGCACTCGGGAAAATGTAGGAAGCTCAAATTTGTATGCCATAGTACCAATCTTTTGCAACACCTTGTATGGACCATAATACTTTGGTGATAATTTATTATCCTTCTTAGCTTCCTTGACGGACATTTTCTTGTATGGTTGTAGCCATAGAAATACCCAGTCGCCTACATCAAAACTTATTTCACTGCGATGTTGATATGCATGTTGTTTCATTCTATTATGTGCCAAAGTGAGGTTATCATTTAAGAGTTGGAGAACCCGTTTTTTATGCTCGATGTGATACTCCACTTCTTGAACCTTAGAATTCTCTCTTAAAGATGTTGTGATGGACGGTGGATGATATCCATAAAGTGCCATAAATGGGATCATTTTTGCTGCAGTATGGAAGGAAGTGTTATACAACCATTCAGCCAGAGGCAACCACTGGACCCATTGTGTTTGTTTATCAGATGCAAAGCAAGGAAGATATCCTTCCAAACATTTGTTCACTATCTCAGTTTGCCTATCATATTGAGGATGATAAGATGAACTATGAGCTAACTGAGTACCCAAGCAATAAAATAATTTAGTCCAAAAATTTCCAATGAAAATGGGATCTTTGTCGCTTACAATAATCTTTGGGTGTCCATGTAGCTTTTGAACTATTTCCATAAATGCAGTAGAAATTGTACGGGATTTAAATGGATGAGATAATGAAAAAAAGTGTGCATACTTGTTAAGTTTGTCAACTACCACCATGATGAAACTCTTTCCTTCGAACTTGGGCAAAAATTTGACAAAATCCATTGAAACCTCCTCCCAACGTTGACTTGGAATGGCTAAAGGTTGTAACAAACTCGAGATCTTAATTGTCTCAACTTTATTTTGTTGGCAAACCAAACATTCCGCCACAAACCCTTGAATATCATATTTAAGTCCATCTCAAAAAAATTCCTTCTTTATGGTAAGTTTCTAAAAATCCTAAGTGATCTCCTAAGGGAGAGGTGTGCAATTCCAAAAGAATATTTTGTTTGAGTTGGGAATTCTTACAGAGGTATAAGCGATCTTTTTACCATGATGAATCATATTTCCAGCTAAATGTATCATACATACTAGTATCTTGCTACAAATTTTGAATGAGTGCCCACACTTCTTCGTCATTATTCCATTCAGCCCTTACTTCATTTATCCAATCTAGTTGGATGATAGAGATGGCACAAAGCAATGATTTCACATCCTCATCCTTTAGTGAGAGTGCATCTGCAACAAAATTTTGCTTCCCTTTTTTG
This sequence comes from Pinus taeda, assembly GCA_000404065.3. Taxonomy (NCBI): domain Eukaryota; kingdom Viridiplantae; phylum Streptophyta; class Pinopsida; order Pinales; family Pinaceae; genus Pinus; species Pinus taeda. Next base: position 19,022 of record APFE030674646.1, on the reverse strand, counting down.
TAGATGATTTCAAAGTCATAACCCAACATCTTTGTGACCCATTTTTGCTGCTCTTCTTAAGATAATCTTTGTTCTAAAAAGTATTTAAGATTATTGTGATCCATTTTTACCTTGAAGTGTCTTCCCATTAGGTAAGGTCGTCATTTCTTAAGTGCATGTAGTATTGTCAACATTTCCTTCTCATAAATATCTTTGTGTAAAAAATTTCCTTTGATTGCGCGGCTTTCAAAAAAAATGGGTCTTCCTTCTTGCATTAAAACATCGCCAATCCCATTTCCTGAGGCATCACATTCCACAATAAAGGTTTTTGTGAAGTCTGGTATAGCTAAGACCGGTGCTTGGAACATTGCCTCTTTAAGATATTCAAAGGCATTCGTTGCTTCTGGAGTCTAAAAAAATGCATTTTTCTTCAGTAATGTTGTTAGAGGTGCTACTATTTTCCCATAATTCTAAAAAAACTTGTAGTAATACCTTTTCAACCTAAGAAATCCTCGCAGATGCTTTATGGATGTGGGGATTTTCCATTCGTTAATGGATTTAATTTTGCTATTGTCTACCTTAACACCTTCATGAGATACAATATGACCCATATATTCTACCTCCTGTACTCCAAAGAAACATTTGGAGGTTTTTGCATATAATTATTTCTACTCCAATAGCTTGAGCACCCTATCAACATGTTGAACATGATCCTTCCAATACTTGTTGTAGATTAGTATATCACCAAAAAATACTAAAACAAATTTTCTATTAAAGGGTTTGAAAATTGAATTCATCAAACCTTGAAATGTAGAAGGTGCATGGGTAAGGCCAAAAGGCATGACAAAAAAATCATAATGACCCACATGAGTTCTAAATTCTATTTTCAAAATGTCTTCAGTCTTCATTCTGATTTGATGATATCCTGAACAAAGATACAACTTGGTGAAGTAAATTGCTCCATGTAATTCATCCAATAATTCATCAATGATAGGAATGGGAAATTTATCTTTAATATTGAGCTTCTTGAGCTCCCTATAATCTAGAGACATGCACCATGATCCATCCTTCTTGTGCACTAATACTGTTGGAGCAGAGAACTTTGACTAGGTTGAACTATACCAACCTCTAGCATTTTTGCAATCATATGTTCAATTTCACTCTTTTGGGCATAGGGATATCTGTAAGGCCTGATGTTTGGAGGAACACTTCTTGGAATCAAATTAATAGCATGATCATGATCACGAATAGGTGGGAGGCCTTTGGGAGTCTCAAACACCTTGGAATGATCATCGAAGACTTTTTGAAGATCTGGAGAAATAGAATATTTCAATGTGGGAACTTCTAGTGAACATAATTGTGCAATTACACCCGTTGTTCTTCCTTTAGAAGCTTTGTCATGCCATTAGAGATGATTATCTTTCCAAGTTTCCCTGAGATACCCCTTAATTCAACTTCCTTTCCTTCCCAACAAAATTTCATGAAACTTTCTTGAAAATTAAAAGTTATCGTACCCAAAGATTGTAGTCATTGGACTCCTAGTACAACGGCAGCACCACCCATTGGAATAGAAAGCATAGGACTATTCAATACATATTCTCCCATGGATAGCTTGATATTATGGCATTTTCCAGAGAAATGTATGGTTACTCCATTTGCAACCATCACTTGGCACTCTGGTGTTGGATATAGGAGGCAATTCAATTCCTTGGCTATCTTACAGTGAATAAAATTATGGGTACTACCTGAATCAATCGACACTATTACCTTTTTCTTCTTGATGTGCCCTTCCATCTCGAGAGTTTGAGGAGTAGTAATTCCTGCCAATGCATTACAATATATGGTTGGATTCATTTCTTCTTTCTCTAGGGTTGATTCCTGATGTATATCCTCTTATTTTGAAATATCTTGTTCATTTTCTTCCTCCTCTTCACAGTCTATGTAAATAATTTCTTCTCAGCACACTTGTGACCTTTAGTGTATTTTCTATCACAACTGTAACAAAGCCCCTTTGTTATTTTTTCTTCCATTGATTGTTGTGGTGTCAACCTTGTAGGTTGTGGAAGGCTAAGGGCAACAATTCTGCCATCTTTATAATTTTAAGTGGTAGGCTTCCTTGTTGTGTAATATTCCTAATTAGCCATGGCTAATTGGAATATTTGATTTTGTTCAATTTTTGCCTTCTATAGTTATTTGTAAATAAAAAAGTGAGGACTGGGGACATAACTCACTTTTAGAATAAAAAGTCACTTCCTAGTAGCACAACGTTGTGACTTAGAGGGGAGCCAAGGGGGCCAAAGGGGATGCAGAAATGGAGCCCACGCAGACACATGGAGGGACTACGCAGGAGGGAAGAAACATGTGGCAAGAGAGGAATCACACAAGAGGAGGTGAGCCTTGGAATTGAGAGAGGCAAAAGCTATAAAGGAGAGAGGAGCCCCCTCATTTTGATCATTATGGTTATGAGCATTTGTGATAGTCATTTCGACTTAGAGCACGTTGGTTGTTTAGCTAGTCTGCATCACTGTTTAGTGCATTGAGTGTCTCCGTTTGGAGATCTCACCCTTAGCCCCGGGGGACTACGAGTGCCTACTCGGGCAAGGTATTTCTAGTGGCATTCCAGTAGTAGTTTCATCAATATTTCAGCAACAGTTTCATCAGCATTTCAGCAGCAGTTTCACCAGCGTCTTTGAGGAACTGCGCAGAACCCCAAGGGGGTGATTTTCGGGGGATAGCCATTTCAGAAAAGCTTCTGGGTTTTTCTGGGTTTTTTGAGTAGAGTTTGATTCCAAAGTTTCAACCTTTTCTCAGGAGGTGAGTAGCCCCAAATCCTCATTCGATTTCCAGCAGCTGTGGTAGCATGGCAGTTTTCTAGTAGCTATGACGCAGATCAGTGTGAGGCCATTCTAGGAAAGCTATCTGGGTTTTTCTGGGTTTCTTGAGTAGAGCATGAATCCAGAGCTTCATCTTTTTCCGAGGAGGGCAGCAGCCCCAAATCATCATTTGTTTTCTAGCAGCACAGTAGCAGCATCCATGCAGAGATGCCATTCTTGTCATTCTGAGAGTATTTCTTCACTTGCCTTGTGCAAGTCAAGGTGCCATCTATCTAATCACCTCTTGTACTCATTTATTGCTCAGTGTAATAAAACGGCTTAGCATTTCGCGTTGCATTTCTTTTGTATCTGCTTATATTCACGGTTTACATTATTATATGTTGTTCCATTGTTATTTTATCACTTCTGGGTTATTATATCATTTGCACATATTTGGTTGGAGTTTTGCTGGGGTTTGAGGAATATTCTGGGTTAGGAATATTACAGTGGTATCAGAGCATAGATTTGGCTCAGCCTGTGGAGCTAGCAATCTATGAAATCGGGGGAAAAACCCTATATCTATTACAGTGGTCAGAGGTACAAAGACACTGAGCGTAGGTTGGAGAATACCTACGGAGAGGGAGACTGTGTTTTGGTGGTGGACGTAGAACAGGAGGAGTCTGTGGTGGACGCAGGACAAAGGGAGCCTGTGGTGGACACAGAGCAGGAGGATCCGGTGGCAGATGATGACGGGAAGAGATTTGTAGTTATGCTCCTCAAATCCACGCAGGATCTATCGAAGAATATTGAGGTGATGGGGCAGAGATTCATGGCAGTAGAGGCCAAACAACGTGAGAGCCCACGAGTTTTTCAGGTTGGTGAGGGATCGGATGTATCCCACCATTTTCCAGAGCATCGTGATACTGCACAGAAGGTGGCCTCACATGCCCCTACATGCTCTACCATGCCCACTTTCTTAGGAGCCGACACGGGGGCCGTAGCCCAGCAGGAGGCAGAGCCCAGACATATGGGTGATTATTTTGCAGAGTACCAGGCCTATGGGTAAGAGTTCAGAGAAGCCCTCTCATTCAGAGATTTTGTTCAGCTCCAGCGGGATAGCAGACCCCACGATCATCACAGAGGATACTGACATTACCATGATGGCGACACCCATCGTGCAGCGAGCAGATTCCATTTTCCTATGTTTGATGTCTCATCAAACAGTTCGGCAAAGTCTTGGGTGGAGAAGCTGGACATTTATTTCCAGCTTAACCAGATGTCAGAGGCAAAGGCCATCAAGGTGGCAACATTGCATTTGGATGGCGAGGCCCAGGATTGGTGGTTTCATGGGATGGTTACACTGATGCACTCCATAGTGACACCATATGTCGAGTTTACCAGGAGACTGATGGAGCGATTTGATCGGAGGGATCCAGAGAAGCATTTCGTTGAGTTGACGAGGCTCAAACAGACAGGGAGCCTAGAGACTTACATTGCAAATTTCTTGAGGGTCTCCCTGATGGTGCCAGACCTATCCATGGCATGGAGGGTCTATATGTATGTTGAGGGGTTAGCAGAGCCACTTCGGGGTTTAGTTCGATCCACTAAAGCAGCCACACTCCAGGACGCTATCAACAGGACCCGGGACTTACAGGATGTCTTACCCAAGACCCGGACACCTTACCCCCAGAGAGAGACTTTTCAATCTAAGGGGAAGGATGTGAGGATTCCTCCTCCAAATGGGAATCCAAGACGAGTACAGCTTGATGACGATGCTAGGAGGGAGCTGAAGAAGAAGTGGTTGTGCTTCACTTGTCAGGAGCCATGGGCACCAGGACATAGATGTGCTACAGGCAAAGCACATTTTATTGAGGTCTTCTCCGAGGGAAGTGGAGAAGAGGATGACGAGGAGGATGTGGAGGCAGGAGATATCCATGCCATACAGGGGCCTTTGCCACCTCCACCACTAGTAGCAGGTGGTGCATCTTTTGCACCCACCGGAGGGGCCCTTGCAGCATTGTGCGGAGTTCCCAAGTATCTAACGCTATGCGTACGAGGGACAATACGTGGCCAGAGAGTATCAGTTCTGGTTGACAATGGGGCGACCCACAACTTCATCGATGCCCAGATGGTTGAGCGGAGAGGTATACAGACAGAGAGCTTCGATGGGTTTTTAGTCTTGGTCCTAGGAGATCAGACCATGACATGTGCTCATTATGTTCCAAAGCTTTCAATGACGATGGGCACCTACACATTGACTGACCACTTTTTCATGGTCAATATTCCATACACTAACATGATACTGGGTGTTCAGTTGCATATCACTATAGGGAAGGTCACGACAGATTGGAAAACCCTGGAGATGGAGTGGGATGATGAGAAGACAGGGAGGCATGAGAAGATACGGGAACATCACACATATCCACCTCAAACTATTTCAACTCATCGAATGGAGGAAGTCTTCCGAAAGAGAGACATAGAGTGGGAAGTAGAGCTACATGCATCAGAGGCAGGGACTACAGGGCAGACAGTACACCCAGAGATACAGTCTATCCTTGATCAATAAGCCATAGTGTTTGGGGAGATTCCACCAGGACAGCCACCGGATCGGGGGTTTGAGCACACCATCGAGCTTGAGCAGGGCATATAGGCCACGATTACCACCCCCTATAGGCACCCCAAGGCCGAACAGGATGAGATTGAGCGAGCTATCCAAGAGTTGCAGGCTCTTGGGCATATCCAACCGAGCACGAGTCCTTTTGCTTCTTTTGTGGTGTTGGTGAAGAAGAAGGATGGTACATTGAGGATGTGCATTGACTATAGGGCCCTGAACAAGAAGACCCTAAAGAACAGGTACCCTATAGCCATGATCGATGAGTTGATGGACGAGTTGAGGGGAGCACGATTCTTCTCAAAGATTGATTTGAGATTTGGGTACCATCAAATTCGCGTGAGGGAGCAGGACATTCCCAAGACCACCTTCAAGTGTCACTATGGGCACTTTGAGTTCTTGATGATGCCTTTTGGGCTAACCAATGCCCCAGCTACATTTCAATCCTGCATGAATCACATCTTCAGTAGTCATTTGAGGAAGTTTGTGTTGGTATTCTTCAATGACATTCTCATTTACAGCAGGACTTGGGAGGAGCATCTCCAACACATAGAGACAGTTTTACGTATCTTACAGGAGCAGCAGTTCTATGCCAAACTATCCAAGTGTGAGTTTGGTTTGACAGAGATGTTGTATCTGGGACACATCATAGGGGTGGACGGAGTGAGGTTCCACGAGGAGAAGATCAGGGCCATCAAAGAATGGCCAGAGCTGAGAAACGTGGCAGAACTTCGAGGATGCATTCGCATTTGTACTTACTACCGAAAGTTTGTCAAAGGTTTCTCACAACTTGTTGCACCCCTCACAGATTTTACGAGGAAGGGGGCTCTCAGTTGGTCAAATACAATGAAGCGAGCCTTTGATAGGCTCAAGGAGGTTATGAGCAGTTGCCTAGTGCTTGCGTTGCCATATTTTATGCAACCTTTTATTTTGGAGTGTGATGCATCGAGAGAGGGGATCGACGCAGTGTTGATGCAGGGAGGTCACCCTATAGCCTTTGAGAGCCAAAAGCTCCTTCCGCACAAGAGGTTGTATTCTATATATGATAAGGAGATGCTAGCCATCATGCATGCATTGGCTAAGTACCGACAGTATCTGGTGGGTAACAGGTTCAGTGTGAGGACTGATCACAACAGCCTCAAGTTCTTTTTGGAGCAAAAGCAACTACAAGAGAGGCAGCAGAAGTGGATCGGCAAGATCCAAGCATATGACTTTGACATTGAGTATGTCAAGGATAAGAACAATGTGGTAGTAGATTCCCTTTCATGTAGACCATCCACGTTGTCTCTTATGAGCTTGGATATAAACTGGAGGGCTCAACTCTTAGTAGAGTACTCCAAGGATAGGTTTGCATGCGAGGTCCTGGATGGGCAGGTGGTAGATGACAAGTATAGGGTGGTCGATGAGATCATCTATTACAGGGACCGGATCTTCTTGACTGAGGGGTCTTAGCTCAAGAAGAAGATACTCCAGGCATCACATGATTCAAGTTTGGTAGGACATCAAGGGTTTACCAAAACCTACATGGCCATTAGAGAGAGGTTCTCATGGAAGGGCCTCAAGGAGGATGTACTACAGCGCATCCGGGAGTGCGATGTTTTCTAGAGGAACGAGGGAGAGATGAGCCATCCTGCGGGTTTATTGCAGCCTCTTCCAATTCCGGAGGGGAAATGGGAGAGTATTTCGATGGACTTCATCACATGGTTGCCCATGGTACAGGGCAAGGATTGCATCTTTGTCGTCATTGACCGACTGACAAAGTACGCACACTTTTTTGCCATATCCGCACACTATACAGCAGCACAGGTGGCCAAGCTGTTCTTTAGAGAGATCTTTAGACTACATGGTCTTCCTAAGACCATCGTTAGTGATAGGGAAAGTCATTTCATGGGCGGGTTTTGGCAGGAGATTTCCGGTTGGTGGGGACGGAGTTGATACCGAGTACCAGTTATCAACCACAAACGGATGGGCAGAGAGAGATAGTTAACAAGTGGCTAGAGGGCTACTTGCGTAAATATGCTAGTGGGCAGCAGCAAGCATGGTTGAGGTGGTTGCATCTAGGGGAGTACTACTACAATACTTCACATCACATGTCCATTGGTATGTAACCATTCTATGATTTATATGGGTATCATCCTTTATCTTTTGCTGACGTGATGTTTGGTGATAGCAAGGCTTCCAGAGCTAAGATATGGATCCAAGAGAGTCAGGATATTCTCTGAGCTCTCAAGGATAACATGGATACAACACAGAACCAACAGAAGTTGTATGCCGACAGGGGTCGGGTGGAGAGACAGTTCGAGGTAGGGGACATGGTCTACCTACAGTTACAGCCATACTGATAGTCATCACTAAAGCAGAAGGGGGCTGAGAAGCTTAAGCCCCATTTTTATGGGCCGCACAAGGTGATACGTAGGGTTGGACGGGTTGCATATGAGTTGGAGCTACCCCAAGGTAGCAAGATTTATAATTTTTTCCATGTATCATGCCTAAAAAAGGCGTTGGGGTAGCAGGTGACAGTGACAGATGAGCTACCACCCATGGATGCTGAGGGGCATTTGGCATTGCAGCTGGAGGCTATCATTGATACCAGTGAGAGGCACCGGTGGAGTAGGACGGTCCGGGAATTCTTGGTGAAGTGGAAGAATCTGCCGGATGAGGATGCCACTTGGGAGAGTGAGAAGATCTTGTAGCATCCATCACTTCAGTTGCTTGAGGATAAGCAACATTTTGCCAGGGGAGACTGTAATATTCCTAATTAGCCATGGGTAATTGGAATATTCGATTTTGTTCAATTTTTGCCTTCTATAGTTATTTGTAAATAAAAAAGTGAGGACCGGGGACATAACTCACTTTTAGAATAAAAAGTCACTTCCTAGTAGCACAATGTTGTGACTTAGAGGGGAGCCAAGGGGGCCAAAGGGGGACGCAGAAATGGAGCCCACGCAAACACATGGAGGGACTGCGTAGGAGGGAAGAAACACGTGGCAAGAAAGGAATGACGCAGGAGGAGGTGAGCCTTGGGATTGAGAGAGGCAAAAGCTATAAAGGAGAGAGGAGCCCCCTCATTTTGAATATTATGGTTATGAGCATTTGTGATAGTCATTTTGACTTAGAGCACGCTAGTTGTTTAGCTAGTCTGCAGCATTATTTAGTGCATTGAGTGTCTATGTTCGGAGATCTCACCCTTAGCCCCGGGGGAATTCGAGTGCCTACTCAGGCAAGGTATTTCCATTGGCATTCCAGTAGTAGTTTCATCAGCATTTCAGCAACAGTTTCATCAGCGTCTTTGAGGAATTGCGCAGAACCCCAAGAGGTGATTTTCGGGGGTCGACCATTTCAGAAAAGCTTTCTGGGTTTCTCTAGGTTTTTTTAGTAGAGTCCAATTCTAGAGTTTCAACCTTTTATGAGGAGGGGAACAGCCCCAAATCCTCATTCGATTTCCAGCAACAACAACACGGCAACTTTCCAACAGCAGCAATACGGCAGTTTTCTAGCAGTTGGGACACAGATTAGTGTGAGGCCATTCCAGGAAAGCTTTCTGGGTTTTTCTAGGTTTCTTGAGTAGAGCCCGAATCCAGAGTTTCAGCTTTTTCTGAGGAGGGGAGTAGCACCAAATCATAATTTGTTTTCTACCAGCAACAGCAGCACAACAGTGGCATCCACGTAGAGAGCCCATTCTTTTCATTCTGAGAGTATTTCTTCACTTGCCTTGTGCAAGTTGAGGTGCCATTTGTCTAATCACCTCTTGTACTCATTTATTGCCCAGTATAATAAAATGGCTTAGAATTTCTCATTGCATTTCTTTTGTATCTCATTATATTCTCGGTTTACATTATTATATGTTGTTCCACTGTTATTTTATCACTTCTGGGTTATTATATCATTTGCACATATTTGGTTGGAGTTTTGTTGGGGTTTGAGGAATATTCTGGGTTAGGAATATTACATGTTGCCATAATTTTGCTTTCAATTTTTCTTGCTAACCTGGATGCCTTCTCCAATGAGTTAGGTTCCCAAAGGCGAACTCATGTTGGATGTTATCCTTTAAATTCCCTATGAAAACATCAACCCTATTCTCCTCTGGAATATCATTACCCTTACATTCAATTTTTGGAAGTCCTCAATGTGTTGCACCATTGAACTCTTTTTTTTGAGATTTATCAATTGGCTAAAGAAGGTGTTGTTCTTTGTATCCTCATAATGTGCTATCATTTCATCCGCAAAAATTGACCAAGTGAAAATTTGTTTACGAGAGCAAAGTCATCGATACCATACAAATTGATTGGGTTCCAAATATAAAGTTACAATGTGTACCTTTTGTGTGTTTTGCACATTATGGAGATCAAAATATTGTTCCATCTGTAGTATCCAAGTTACGGGATCCTTTCCATCAAACTTCCTCATATTGATCTTTGGAACGTTGTGGGTCTTTATTCCAACGTTAGAGTATATGAAATCATTATTAACATTTCTTTTGTTCTCATCATGAGTTTCCTCTACTACCTTTTCGCCATTAGGAAGCCTTTCTTGTAGCAACTTTGTCAAACCTTCCTTCAAACCTTCCACGTCTTTCTTCAAATATTCAATGTTGTCATTCTTCAGATGATGATTAACATTTCTTTTGTTCTCATTATGAGTTTGCTCTACTACCTTTTCGTCATTAGGAAGTCTTTCTTGTAGCAACTTTGGCTAACCTTCCTTCCACCCTTCCATGTCTTTCTTCCAATCTTCAATGTTGTCTTTCATACCATTGATTCCATTCTTCAAACCATCCATATTAGCTTCTGTTACTTTTTGTGAGAGAGAAATTTGTTGCACTTGGTCTCGTAATTTTGATATATCATGTTGCATTTCTTCCTCTTCTCCATGTGTCATAGTAGAGCTTTCGGGTTGCTTACTAGGTGTTGCCATTTTCTTTCTTTGGGGCATCAACTAATGATAATTTTCTTTACTATTCCCTTTTAATCACTTCGAACTAATTTTTCAAACAAAACTTATGCAAATTTTTTTTTAAACTACTCATCTTTTTTTATTTGTAGGAGCTTGATATTGAATCTGATGTATCTCTGGAATTTCGGATCTCCAAGGTCTGTAATTGTGAACTGTGGTAGTCCTCTGAGTCCTTTTTCCAATGCCACCATTCGAATTGAAATTGGATTCTCCAAGGAGTTATGCCGAATCTCACAAGATGACCTAATTATACATGTTTTCAGTAGAGAGAACTTGTACGAAGTGCCACATGTCACTATTTCAACCTTCGGACCTAAAAATGATACACAGAAAATTAAAGTCCATCCTCTTTCTATACCTTCTTACGTTTCAATTTGGTACTCAAAGATAAATTTATAATGATTTTCCCACGGTCACCTGTTTGGGATGTAATTTGGGATCTTGCAAAAACCCTAACTTGCTTGGATCATATCTCATAAAATATAGCGAGAGAAGGTCTTAAATTCGGACCCGAGGGTTATCACGATTTCGGCTTAAATGGGTTTTTTAATGCTTCTGAAACCTTGTAGAAACAAAGCTATAGCGAAAATGTCACGATGACCTGTTTGAAGCAGCGAAACCCTAAAATCCAAAGCTCTGATACCAATTTTTATGCAACCAACTCATAAAATAGAAGAAAGAGACAGATCAACGACTTAAAACATAGCCTCTTCGAGGGGGAAAACTCCTTTACATTACACAAATGAATAATTCTTGAATGATTCAAATGACCAAAACCTCATTTCTATATATAGGAGTCTAAGGGGTCACAATATAATCAAAGCCGACATAACAATAATAATATAAGGGCACCACAATAACAATAGTGGGTTTCTATGGGGCACAATAATAACAATGTGGGGACAACAAGGGCACAACAATAACAATAAGGGGCTACAATGACAATTGTGATGGGGGAATCACTAGTATTATAGGGACCTAACATTGGGAAACTTGGATTCCCAAATGGTCCTTGATAAATAATTTCTATTGAGAAGTGGGACCACACAGGGCCAAGTGGACCTAGCCTAGGTTTCAAGGATGGAATGTAGTAACCAATGATGTTCCTATCCTGGACAAGGTGAGGGGAAAGGACAAAACAAGAATATTTACTTCAATCTGTTAATATGTCCACTAAAACAATTTCCACTTTGGGCATTCACAACTCAAAACTCTGCCTTTTGATTTATTTTCTCTCTAGCTTGGAATTTCTCATTATTTCCTTTCACTACAAGAATCGATTTTGTAGATATCACATTGTAATAATCTCTACCATAAGCCATAGCCAAGCCCTTTAACCACAAAGATGTCCCCTTAAATTCAAGCTACTCTGATACTATAGGATGGTTTTAACATGCACAATTAATTTCTGCAAAGATATTTTAATAAAAACAAATAAGATGCAATGACACACACACACACATTAACACAAATTTACCCTAGAACTCCAAACTAGGAAACCAAACAAAATTTTCAATATATTAGTCATTTATCGTGTTGCAATACAATATGTATATCACACAATATTCATAAATTATCAATCCATTAAATTGGTTTCAAATAAAACCGTAATTCCTTAACTAAACATACAAAACTATGTTGAACCACCATGCACCACAAAACCAATAAAAGAAAAAAAATGGGCATAAAAATCAAAGCAAAATTTTGTCCAAAAAGAATATTTTGATGGCATCCTTTTCACACCCTACAACCCCCGTGAACAACGTGGACTATTGTTCCCCACTAGCGTATGTGTGGAGATAGTCATGCAAAGAATAGAACATGTACCTAACGCAAAATACAACAAGACTCTTGGTGTCTAAATATTGTCACATTAATGTTGATAAAACACAAATAATGATTCAATATTTTTAAGACAATTATCCAATTCATCAAACAAGTTGCAAAATTGCAATCCAAAATACAATCCTAGTGGACCAATCAACTAGAATACAAGATAATATAATATACTCAATCAATTAAATATATAACAAAGAAACAACAATAAGCAACCTCTATCCATAAAGACAATCTCTATCATCACGAAACCTTAACACAATTGAAATAGAAGTTAGAAAACACCAATTAACCATAACAACCAATATTGATCCACAATTTCTTTCCCATTGTTTCTCGAACGAGTTGAATGGATAACTACCATGTTTCCAAGAAGACCAATTCCTAGATAAATTTTTATATTATGTAATTATGTGTGTTTATATATATTTATATACACACATTGTTACATAATAGAAAAAAAGTATCTAGGGATATATTGAATTTAAATGAATGATTTTTTTTACATTGAAAGGTCTAGCTTAAATATAGCCTTAGATGCCTTTTAATGAGGGGTTATGATTTTTTTTCGTGCCCCTTCAGATAATTATAACATTTATCTTGTAACACTCTCCTCCCACACTTACCCAAGATAATTGGTCCACCGGGGTAAATATGTGAAAAAGAGTTACTATGATATGATTCAACTCCCCAAGTACAAATAAGGAAGTGGAATCATCAAACAAAACCAAACTAGCCTTCCTCGGGAGCTACAGGACCCCTAGGAGGTAACCAACAACTCTAGGTGCCCAACCTCTGAGTTAACGTGATTTTTAACTAAACTAAACCCCTAGTCACTCCCATGGCAAGCCCTCCATGCAAGTAAAACCCTCAAATCGCTCCCACGGGCCTGCTTCCCAATGACTACAATCTTTTTCAAATAGTTCTGTGCAAGCGTCCGCGAGATCTAAGCCACTTTTCCAGGGCTAAGATCTAGATATATGCCCAAAACGTCATGAAACACTCAGGAATGATAAACAACACAGAGACAAAGCCTTTAACTCAAAACTTCATTAAGGACTTAGCCTAACCCATCCTAACCATGACAGTCATTTCGTCAAACACATCATGAACATGTAATCTACAAGTAATAATTGCACTTCTGAACATAAGGGTCTCATACTTATATAAGAATCGATAAGAAGGATTGATGCCCTCTCACCACAGATGCAAAAACATCTATTAGGTCATTCATTCATTAACATTTCATCTACTAACCAAAACATGATGAGAGCCATAACTCAAGACTGTCATAAAACCATGCTTGTAACCAATATATAACCAGATAAATAAAAATAACAAAACAACCATCATAGCCACATAATAATAAGTACATTTACACATAGAACACAAGAGGAAATGAGCTCTTATTAACTTTTTCAAATCCAACCATGTCAGGGACTTCCACATACCACCTGACCATAGATTGGGCTAAACCAAATATTTCTTTTAGCCAATAACCCCTATCCCATATTCCAAGCATGAATGTGGGATCTCATGGAATAAACCAAGAAAACCAAACCGGGTCTTCCAAAGGCCAAACCACCTCAACCCTCAAGCAATGATTACACCTAATGGTCGAATATCACTAACCATTACCAGATCGGTCTCTATCCAAGTTGTCTAGGGCTCAAGAGCATTTGTTCCAAACTAACTTCTAAGACTATAAACTCAACCCATAGTTGTCGTCGAGCTCCAGAGCGTTTGTCCAACCATGGCTTCTAAAGACTAGTAACTCAATCGACCAAGGGCTCCAGAGTGTTTTTCTAAGCAATACTTCCAGGACTAATAACTCAACCCAAGTTGTTACAAGGCTTCCAGATTATTTGTCCAAACAAGGTTCCAGGAACTAATAACTCAACCCACAACCATAGGGAACATGAGCACTAACCAAAAAACAAAAGATAAAACCCACAACACCATGGCTATCTAGGAAATGGAAAGGCTAGGCAAAATCATTGTCAATCCAAGCAATCCTCCATGCCAATGACATATCATAACCAAATAACCGCATGCATATGCCATACATGTCAAAACTAACAAGGAAATCATAGATGTAACTTGGTACCTGCAAGCAAAAAACCCATTGTAGTTGCTGATCTCGATGTTCCTTTGCACTTTCCTGCTCTTCCTTTGCATTCTTGCTTCAAATCCAAAATATTCCACAATGCCCCGGGAGTGCTCCAAGAAAAACTCTGTGTGCAAGAGTATGAGAGAAAGAGAGTAGAATAGAGAGCTCCAAGATAACACTGGCAAAAGGTTAAACTAACAAAAGTTATGAACTGATTCTCATAATCCTTTTTATCATTGAGGCCTCTATTTTTCTTCAATTTCCTCCTCACATGCAACATGTGACCTTTCACCTTCATTTTCTCCTATTTTCCATTATTTTCATTAAAAAATGCCAATAAATGCATCATGTCTTTTCAAATTCTTTGCCATTGTCTTTGTCAATTTCCATAGCCATTGATTAATCACAAGCGATCGTCATCGTTATGTTTTTTCCCAACATTCAGCTTGAATACGTGTCCCATGACCTTGATCTCATTTTTCCTTTATTAACTTTATTACATGGATTTTTAACCTAGGGTTGTTACAAACCCCTCCCCCTTAGGGGAACACCGTCTTCGATGTTCAATGACACCTACCACCAACAAGACTGCTGAAAAACAAAACATACTGCCCATGCGAATTTATAACTTAGCTCGATGTAGTATTTACAATGAACCACTTGCTGAAAATCAAACCATAGCAACATGAAAACCATATCTCTTATTGGAGCTTTATAACACAACTTGTTGCGGTATTTACAATGACAACCATATATAACTATATACACATATACCAAAACTCATTTGCCTCCACTGGAAAATAATGAAGGATACATAGCCCACATTTGGATAGCCATTTCCCATATAGCTTCATCGGGCCCAAAGTGCTTCCACTACACTTTAAGATGCTTGATTTCTTGATTCTAGAGCAGGAACGTCTTTCTCTGCAAAACACATTGAGGTTCCGGTAGGAATTCTCTTTCTGGTTCCACCTGCAATACAAAGAATTCAATCACATGATCAACATCTTTAACATACTTATTAATTAATGACACGTGGAAAACATCATGCGCTTTCATTATCATAGGCAATGCAAGTCTATAGGCCACTGGTCCAATCCTCTAAAGGATCTCAAAAATCCCACAATACCGAGGTGTTAGCTTCACACATGACCCAATCATCAAGGAGCTCTTCTTGGGATTCATGCATAAGTACACATGTTCCCCAACTTGAAAGGCATTAAATGCCCTATGTTGATTTGCATAACTTTTCTCTCTATCTTATGTTGCCTTTAGATTATTCTTAATAACCTGCATTTCCTATTCCATCTCTACCAACTTGTCTGGTTCTATCAACACCCTATTCACTATACCACTCCAGTTGATGGGAGTATTACAACTCTACCCATAAAGTGCCTCAAACAGACTCATCCTCAATGACTCTGCATACCCATTGTTGTAAGCAAACTCAGCCAGTGGAAGATACTCTTCCCACTTTCGTTGTTGATGCATATCATACATTATCAACATGTCCTCTAAAATCCTATTAACCCTCTTTGTCTGTCCATCTGTATGCGGATGTTAAGTGGTACTGAAAGCCAACTTTGTACCCAAACCTGCAAATAATTTCCTCCAAAACCTGGAAGTGAACTGGAAATCCTTGTCCAACACAATCTTCTTCGGAACACCATGCAACCTCACTATCTCCCTTATGAAGACATGTGCTACATCATTAGCTAAATAAGTAGACTTCAATGGAACGAAGTGTGCTACCTTAGTCAACCTGTCAAGAAAAACCATAATAGAATCATGCTATCTAGATGTCCCTGACAAACCTATAATGAAATCCATGGAAATGACTTCCCATTTCCTTTCTAGAATCAAAATCGAGTAATCCACCTAGATGCTTACACTATGCTTTTACCTATTGACAATCCAAGCATCTAACCACAAACTCTGCCACATCCCTCTTCAAATTCGACCAATAATAGAACTTCTTCACTGTTATCAATGTCTTCTGATATCTTGCGTGACCTAAATACGACTTAGCATGAAATTCCCTCAGGATAAGCTTCTTGAGTTCAATGTTATCTGACACATAGATCATGTCCCTAAATTTGACCAAACCATCCGTTGTGAGACGATAGTCCACATCTTGATCCCCTGTATCTTGTTGTTGTAACATGTGCCTAAGCTCCCTATACCTATCATCCTATTGTCTTGCCTACAAGATCTAATCATGTAAATTTGTCTTGTATGAACTCATAGCTGCAATGTGATTTACCTGTAGTCTTCTGCTACGAGCATTTGTAACCGTGTTCTCTTTACCTTTAATGTACTTGATCTCAAAGTCAAACTCATTGATCGTGGCTAACCATCTAGCTTGCCTGGCATTCAGATTCGGTTGGTGAAACTATTATCTCAATCCACTATGATCATTCATTAATACAATCCTCCTGCCAAGAAAATAGTGCATCCACATCTTCAATGCATGAATGATCACTGCCAACTCCAGATCATGTGTCACATAATTCTACTCATACCATTTAGTTTCCTTAATTCATAGCACACTATATGTCCTTCCCGCATTAAGACTTCACCAAGTCCTCTCTTGAAAGCATATGTACACACCACAGACTCTTTGTCTGGATCTGCGATCTTTAGCACTGGAGTATTTGTCAACAACTGCTTCAATTGCTCGAAACTTGCTGCACATTCCTCTATCCATTCAAATTTCTTACCTTTCCTTTGCAAAGATGTAATAGGATAAGCAATATTTAATAATTCCATGATGAACCTCCTATAATAACTTGCTAACCCCATGAATGATCTGACCTCATCCACATTCCTAGGAGTTGTCCAATCCATGATAACTTTTATCTTTTATGGATCCATTGCTATGTCTTCCTTGGAAACAACATGTCCCAAGTAATGTATCTCTGTCTTAATGAAACTACATTTACTAATTTCCGTATACAATTGATGCTCTCTTAGCAATCTCAATATTGTGTATATGGGATTTTCTTCATAAAAAAATCATATGAGACTTTTCTAGTTGATGCATTTCGAACCATCCAGTGTGATTCATTGTTAGGATAAGATGAAGAAGCAGATATCGCATGCGTTTAAATAGAGAGAGCATAATGTAAAGACCAATAATTATAATGGTTAAAATCTAATAACCAGATTTTAAAAATATTAAAGATGTGATTGTTAGATTAATTACTAAAATATTTTAATATGATATTAAGTCAACAACTAACAATGACAACAAATATATATATATATATATAGATGGATGGGGGTTAAACTTAAAAATAAATTAAATTAACTTAAATAGAAATCACAACAGTGAAAATCAAATAAAAGTCAAATGATAATTTAAAATCAAATAAAAATAAAATTAAAAAGATTTCTTATGTGATAAGATTATTTGAAATTATAATAATAATAATAATAATAATAAATTTTATTTTCATATAAATTGATTTTCAAAAGTAAAATTGATTATGTCTGCCTAGGGTTGCTTAAGTGGCGATGGTTGTGGAATGAAGTCTCACCGAACTGGAGATATTGGGTTCGAATCTTGTGCTAACCTCCCCCATAGCGGGGTGAATAATGGATATGTAAACTCGAAAATAAGAAAGTCTTGCCAAGCTTTTTTTTTTCCGAGAAAAAAACGAACTTTTTATTACTATAAAAAGTTACATATACATTCTACAGCTTTCGTTGCTGTAAGCCTGCAAAATACTAAATATTGTTCAGAAAATTGAGCTTGGCCTCTTCATAAGAGGAGATAACAGTCCATATTTTCAAAAAAACGCAGCCATGGTTTCTCTTGTTTGATAACTAGAATCAACATCATTCTTCTTTTTCTAAAAAACGCAGCCATGGTTTCTCCTGTTTGATAACTAGAATCAACATCATTCTTCTTTTTCTGGGCTTCCTCTATCAAGGAAAACAGCCCTAGACGAAAAAGATTGTATGTAAGGACACACAAAAACAAGTAACATTTTTCCTATTTCAGCTATGTTCATAAAAACAAAAACAGTGATGTCAGATCAGCCATGTGCCATGATTATACATTTCGGGCATAAGGCGGTTGGTCAGAGAAATGGTCTTCCCCATTGATTTCTTCCACTATTCTCTAGCTACCCAGAACTTGTTGAAGACTGTCTTTAGAAAGCTTGTTTGCCATGTCATTTCGTTGCCTGTATATATGATGAATGGAAATATAATTAAAAGATAATTTCAGGAGCTGAATTTCTTCTAAAATAGGATGCAAAATATAATTATGACAGTTGCTTTGACCATTTATCCATTTGATGACATTTAATGAATCCCCAAAAATCTGAACTGTGAGGGTGTTTCTGTGTATCAACCAGCATAAAAGTAGCTTGAGAGCAGATAGTTCTGCATAGTTGTTGGACCCACTTCCCAAACCTATGGAAACTTTTAGAAAGAAAGTACTGCCAAGCTTACAAAAAAAATAAAATTGATTATTAATTATAATAAAGGTCAAATAAAATAGAAACATTAGAAATATGAGTGATAAATTAATTACTAAAATATTTTAATATGATATTAAGTCAACAACTAACAATGACAATAAAAAGAGATTTTTTATCCATGGGTTAAACATAAAAATAAAATTTAATTTAATTTAATTTAATAAAATAGAAATCATAACAATAAAAAATCAAATCGAAGTCAAAATGATAATTAAAATCAAATAAAATTA